>JACGWO010000004.1:45196247-45213747 GCA_034509735.1 Sesamum alatum | reverse complement strand
CCCTAAACCCTAAACCCTAAACCCTAAACCCTAAACCCTAAACCCTAAACCCTAAACCCTAAACCCTAAACCCTAAACCCTAAAAACCCTAAACCCTAAACCCTAAACCCTAAACCCTAAACCCTAAACCCTAAACCCTAAACCCTAAACCCTAAACCCTAAACCCTAAACCCTAAACTAAACCTAAACCCTAAACCCTAAACCCTAAACCCTAAACCCTAAACCCTAAACCCTAAACCCTAAACCCTAAACCCTAAACCCTAAACCCTAAACCCTAAACCCTAAACCCTAAACCCTAAAAACCCTAAACCCTAAACCCTAAACCCTAAACCCTAAACCCTAAACCCTAAACCCTAAACCCTAAACCCTAAACCCTAAACCCTAAACCCTAAACCCTAAACCCTAAACCCTAAACCCTAAACCCTAAACCCTAAACCCTAAACCCTAAAAACCCTAAACCCTAAACCCTAAACCCTAAACCCTAAACCCTAAAAACCCTAAACCCTAAACCCTAAACCCTAAACCCTAAACCCTAAACCCTAAACCCTAAACCCTAAACCCTAAACCCTAAACCCTAAACCCTAAACCCTAAACCCTAAACCCTAAACCCTAAACCCTAAACCCTAAACCCTAAAACCCTAAACCCTAAACCCTAAACCCTAAACCCTAAACCCTAAACCCTAAACCCTAAACCCTAAACCCTAAACCCTAAACCCTAAACCCTAAACCCTAAACCCTAAACCCTAAACCCTAAACCCTAAACCCTAAACCCTAAACCCTAAACCCTAAACCCTAAACCCTAAACCCTAAACCCTAAACCCTAAACCCTAAACCCTAAACCCTAAACCCTAAACCCTAAACCCTAAACCCTAAACCCTAAACCCTAAACCCTAAACCCTAAACCCTAAACCCTAAACCCTAAACCCTAAACCCTAAACCCTAAACCCTAAACCCTACCCTAAACCCTAAACCCTAAACCCTAAACCCTAAACCCTAAACCCTAAACCCTAAACCCTAAACCCTAAACCCTAAACCCTAAACCCTAAACCCTAAAACCCTAAACCCTAAACCCTAAACCCTAAACCCTAAACCCTAAACCCTAAACCCTAAACCCTAAAACCCTAAACCCTAAACCCTAAACCCTAAACCCTAAACCCTAAACCCTAAACCCTAAACCCTAAACCCTAAACCCTAAACCCTAAACCCTAAACCCTAAACCCTAAACCCTAAACCCTAAACCCTAAAAAAACCCTAAACCCTAAACCCTAAACCCTAAACCCTAAACCCTAAACCCTAAACCCTAAACCCTAAACCCTAAACCCTAAACCCTAAAAAACCTAAACCCTAAACCCTAAACCCTAAACCCTAAACCCTAAACCCTAAACCCTAAACCCTAAACCCTAAACCCTAAACCCTAAACCCTAAACCCTAAACCCTAAACCCTAAACCCTAAACCCTAAACCCTAAACCCTAAACCCTAAACCCTAAACCCTAAACCCTAAACCCTAAACCCTAAACCCTAAACCCTAAACCCTAAACCCTAAACCCTAAACCCTAAACCCTAAACCCTAAACCCTAAACCCTAAACCCTAAACCCTAAACCCTAAACCCTAAACCCTAAACCCTAAACCCTAAACCCTAAACCCTAAACCCTAAACCCTAAACCCTAAACCCTAAACCCTAAACCCTAAACCCTAAACCCTAAACCCTAAACCCTAAACCCTAAACCCTAAACCCTAAACCCTAAAAAACCCTAAACCCTAAACCCTAAACCCTAAACCCTAAACCCTAAACCCTAAACCCTAAACCCTAAACCCTAAACCCTAAAACCCTAAACCCTAAACCCTAAACCCTAAACCCTAAACCCTAAACCCTAAACCCTAAACCCTAAACCCTAAACCCTAAACCCTAAACCCTAAACCCTAAACCCTAAACCCTAAACCCTAAACCCTAAAAAACCCTAAACCCTAAACCCTAAACCCTAAACCCTAAACCCTAAACCCTAAACCCTAAAACCCTAAACCCTAAACCCTAAACCCTAAACCCTAAACCCTAAACCCTAAACCCTAAACCCTAAACCCTAAACCCTAAACCCTAAACCCTAAACCCTAAACCCTAAACCCTAAACCCTAAACCCTAAACCCTAAACCCTAAACCCTAAACCCTAAACCCTAAACCCTAAACCCTAAACCCTAAACCCTAAACCCTAAACCCTAAACCCTAAACCCTAAACCCTAAACCCTAAACCCTAAACCCTAAACCCTAAACCCTAAACCCTAAACCCTAAACCCTAAAACCCTAAACCCTAAACCCTAAACCCTAAACCCTAAACCCTAAACCCTAAACCCTAAACCCTAAACCCTAAACCCTAAACCCTAAACCCTAAACCCTAAACCCTAAACCCTAAACCCTAAACCCTAAACCCTAAACCCTAAACCCTAAACCCTAAACCCTAAACCCTAAACCCTAAACCCTAAACCCTAAACCCTAAACCCTAAAACCCTAAACCCTAAACCCTAAACCCTAAACCCTAAACCCTAAACCCTAAACCCTAAACCCTAAACCCTAAACCCTAAACCCTAAACCCTAAACCCTAAACCCTAAACCCTAAACCCTAAACCCTAAACCCTAAACCCTAAACCCTAAACCCTAAACCCTAAACCCTAAACCCTAAACCCTAAACCCTAAACCCTAAACCCTAAACCCTAAACCCTAAACCCTAAACCCTAAACCCTAAACCCTAAACCCTAAACCCTAAACCCTAAACCCTAAAACCCTAAACCCTAAACCCTAAACCCTAAACCCTAAACCCTAAACCCTAAACCCTAAACCCTAAACCCTAAACCCTAAACCCTAAACCCTAAACCCTAAACCCTAAACCCTAAACCCTAAACCCTAAACCCTAAACCCTAAACCCTAAACCCTAAACCCTAAACCCTAAACCCTAAACCCTAAACCCTAAACCCTAAACCCTAAACCCTAAACCCTAAACCCTAAACCCTAAACCCTAAACCCTAAACCCTAAACCCTAAACCCTAAAAAACCCTAAACCCTAAACCCTAAACCCTAAACCCTAAACCCTAAACCCTAAACCCTAAACCCTAAACCCTAAACCCTAAACCCTAAACCCTAAACCCTAAACCCTAAACCCTAAACCCTAAACCCTAAACCCTAAACCCTAAACCCTAAACCCTAAACCCTAAACCCTAAACCCTAAACCCTAAACCCTAAACCCTAAACCCTAAACCCTAAACCCTAAACCCTAAACCCTAAACCCTAAACCCTAAACCCTAAACCCTAAACCCTAAACCCTAAACCCTAAACCCTAAACCCTAAACCCTAAACCCTAAACCCTAAACCCTAAACCCTAAACCCTAAACCCTAAACCCTAAACCCTAAACCCTAAACCCTAAACCCTAAACCCTAAACCCTAAACCCTAAACCCTAAACCCTAAACCCTAAACCCTAAACCCTAAACCCTAAACCCTAAACCCTAAACCCTAAACCCTAAACCCTAAACCCTAAACCCTAAACCCTAAACCCTAAACCCTAAACCCTAAAAAACCCTAAACCCTAAACCCTAAACCCTAAACCCTAAACCCTAAACCCTAAACCCTAAACCCTAAACCCTAAACCCTAAACCCTAAACCCTAAACCCTAAACCCTAAACCCTAAACCCTAAACCCTAAACCCTAAACCCTAAACCCTAAACCCTAAACCCTAAACCCTAAACCCTAAACCCTAAACCCTAAACCCTAAACCCTAAACCCTAAACCCTAAACCCTAAACCCTAAACCCTAAACCCTAAACCCTAAACCCTAAACCCTAAACCCTAAACCCTAAACCCTAAACCCTAAACCCTAAACCCTAAACCCTAAACCCTAAACCCTAAACCCTAAACCCTAAACCCTAAACCCTAAACCCTAAACCCTAAACCCTAAACCCTAAAAACCCTAAACCCTAAACCCTAAACCCTAAACCCTAAACCCTAAACCCTAAACCCTAAACCCTAAACCCTAAACCCTAAACCCTAAACCCTAAACCCTAAACCCTAAAACCCTAAACCCTAAACCCTAAACCCTAAACCCTAAACCCTAAACCCTAAACCCTAAACCCTAAACCCTAAACCCTAAACCCTAAACCCTAAACCCTAAACCCTAAACCCTAAACCCTAAACCCTAAACCCTAAACCCTAAACCCTAAACCCTAAACCCTAAACCCTAAACCCTAAACCCTAAACCCTAAACCCTAAACCCTAAACCCTAAACCCTAAACCCTAAACCCTAAACCCTAAACCCTAAAACCCTAAACCCTAAACCCTAAACCCTAAACCCTAAACCCTAAAAACCCTAAACCCTAAACCCTAAACCCTAAACCCTAAACCCTAAACCCTAAACCCTAAACCCTAAACCCTAAACCCTAAACCCTAAACCCTAAACCCTAAACCCTAAACCCTAAACCCTAAACCCTAAACCCTAAACCCTAAACCCTAAACCCTAAACCCTAAACCCTAAACCCTAAACCCTAAACCCTAAACCCTAAACCCTAAACCCTAAACCCTAAACCCTAAACCCTAAACCCTAAACCCTAAACCCTAAACCCTAAACCCTAAACCCTAAACCCTAAACCCTAAACCCTAAACCCTAAAACCCTAAACCCTAAACCCTAAACCCTAAACCCTAAACCCTAAACCCTAAACCCTAAACCCTAAACCCTAAACCCTAAACCCTAAACCCTAAACCCTAAACCCTAAACCCTAAACCCTAAACCCTAAACCCTAAACCCTAAACCCTAAACCCTAAACCCTAAACCCTAAACCCTAAACCCTAAACCCTAAACCCTAAACCCTAAACCCTAAACCCTAAACCCTAAACCCTAAACCCTAAACCCTAAACCCTAAACCCTAAACCCTAAACCCTAAACCCTAAACCCTAAACCCTAAACCCTAAACCCTAAACCCTAAACCCTAAACCCTAAACCCTAAACCCTAAACCCTAAACCCTAAACCCTAAACCCTAAACCCTAAACCCTAAACCCTAAACCCTAAACCCTAAACCCTAAACCCTAAACCCTAAACCCTAAACCCTAAACCCTAAACCCTAAACCCTAAACCCTAAACCCTAAACCCTAAACCCTAAACCCTAAACCCTAAACCCTAAACCCTAAACCCTAAACCCTAAACCCTAAACCCTAAACCCTAAACCCTAAACCCTAAACCCTAAACCCTAAACCCTAAACCCTAAACCCTAAACCCTAAACCCTAAACCCTAAACCCTAAACCCTAAACCCTAAACCCTAAACCCTAAACCCTAAACCCTAAACCCTAAACCCTAAACCCTAAACCCTAAACCCTAAACCCTAAACCCTAAACCCTAAACCCTAAACCCTAAACCCTAAACCCTAAACCCTAAACCCTAAACCCTAAACCCTAAACCCTAAACCCTAAACCCTAAACCCTAAACCCTAAACCCTAAACCCTAAACCCTAAACCCTAAACCCTAAACCCTAAACCCTAAACCCTAAACCCTAAACCCTAAACCCTAAACCCTAAACCCTAAACCCTAAACCCTAAACCCTAAACCCTAAACCCTAAACCCTAAACCCTAAACCCTAAACCCTAAACCCTAAACCCTAAACCCTAAACCCTAAACCCTAAACCCTAAACCCTAAACCCTAAACCCTAAACCCTAAACCCTAAACCCTAAACCCTAAACCCTAAACCCTAAACCCTAAACCCTAAACCCTAAACCCTAAACCCTAAACCCTAAACCCTAAACCCTAAACCCTAAACCCTAAACCCTAAAACCCTAAACCCTAAACCCTAAACCCTAAACCCTAAACCCTAAACCCTAAACCCTAAACCCTAAACCCTAAACCCTAAACCCTAAACCCTAAACCCTAAACCCTAAACCCTAAACCCTAAACCCTAAACCCTAAACCCTAAACCCTAAACCCTAAACCCTAAACCCTAAACCCTAAACCCTAAACCCTAAACCCTAAACCCTAAACCCTAAACCCTAAACCCTAAACCCTAAACCCTAAACCCTAAACCCTAAACCCTAAACCCTAAACCCTAAACCCTAAACCCTAAACCCTAAACCCTAAACCCTAAACCCTAAACCCTAAACCCTAAACCCTAAACCCTAAACCCTAAACCCTAAACCCTAAACCCTAAACCCTAAACCCTAAACCCTAAACCCTAAACCCTAAACCCTAAACCCTAAACCCTAAACCCTAAAACCCTAAACCCTAAACCCTAAACCCTAAACCCTAAACCCTAAACCCTAAACCCTAAACCCTAAACCCTAAACCCTAAACCCTAAACCCTAAACCCTAAACCCTAAACCCTAAACCCTAAACCCTAAACCCTAAACCCTAAACCCTAAACCCTAAACCCTAAACCCTAAACCCTAAACCCTAAACCCTAAACCCTAAACCCTAAACCCTAAACCCTAAACCCTAAACCCTAAACCCTAAACCCTAAACCCTAAACCCTAAACCCTAAACCCTAAACCCTAAACCCTAAACCCTAAACCCTAAACCCTAAACCCTAAACCCTAAACCCTAAACCCTAAACCCTAAACCCTAAACCCTAAACCCTAAACCCTAAACCCTAAACCCTAAACCCTAAACCCTAAACCCTAAACCCTAAACCCTAAACCCTAAACCCTAAAACCCTAAACCCTAAACCCTAAACCCTAAACCCTAAACCCTAAACCCTAAACCCTAAACCCTAAACCCTAAACCCTAAACCCTAAACCCTAAACCCTAAACCCTAAACCCTAAACCCTAAACCCTAAACCCTAAACCCTAAACCCTAAACCCTAAACCCTAAACCCTAAACCCTAAACCCTAAACCCTAAACCCTAAACCCTAAACCCTAAACCCTAAACCCTAAACCCTAAACCCTAAACCCTAAACCCTAAACCCTAAACCCTAAACCCTAAACCCTAAACCCTAAACCCTAAACCCTAAACCCTAAACCCTAAACCCTAAACCCTAAACCCTAAACCCTAAACCCTAAACCCTAAACCCTAAACCCTAAACCCTAAACCCTAAACCCTAAACCCTAAACCCTAAACCCTAAACCCTAAACCCTAAACCCTAAACCCTAAACCCTAAACCCTAAACCCTAAACCCTAAACCCTAAACCCTAAACCCTAAACCCTAAACCCTAAACCCTAAACCCTAAACCCTAAACCCTAAAACCCTAAACCCTAAACCCTAAACCCTAAACCCTAAACCCTAAACCCTAAACCCTAAACCCTAAACCCTAAACCCTAAACCCTAAACCCTAAACCCTAAACCCTAAACCCTAAACCCTAAACCCTAAACCCTAAACCCTAAACCCTAAACCCTAAACCCTAAACCCTAAACCCTAAACCCTAAACCCTAAACCCTAAACCCTAAACCCTAAACCCTAAACCCTAAACCCTAAACCCTAAACCCTAAACCCTAAACCCTAAACCCTAAACCCTAAACCCTAAACCCTAAACCCTAAACCCTAAACCCTAAACCCTAAACCCTAAACCCTAAACCCTAAACCCTAAACCCTAAACCCTAAACCCTAAACCCTAAACCCTAAACCCTAAACCCTAAACCCTAAACCCTAAACCCTAAACCCTAAACCCTAAACCCTAAACCCTAAACCCTAAACCCTAAACCCTAAACCCTAAACCCTAAACCCTAAACCCTAAACCCTAAACCCTAAACCCTAAACCCTAAACCCTAAACCCTAAACCCTAAACCCTAAACCCTAAACCCTAAACCCTAAACCCTAAACCCTAAACCCTAAACCCTAAACCCTAAACCCTAAACCCTAAACCCTAAACCCTAAACCCTAAACCCTAAACCCTAAACCCTAAACCCTAAACCCTAAACCCTAAACCCTAAACCCTAAACCCTAAACCCTAAACCCTAAACCCTAAACCCTAAACCCTAAACCCTAAACCCTAAACCCTAAACCCTAAACCCTAAACCCTAAACCCTAAACCCTAAACCCTAAACCCTAAACCCTAAACCCTAAACCCTAAACCCTAAACCCTAAACCCTAAACCCTAAACCCTAAACCCTAAACCCTAAACCCTAAACCCTAAACCCTAAACCCTAAACCCTAAACCCTAAACCCTAAACCCTAAACCCTAAACCCTAAACCCTAAACCCTAAACCCTAAACCCTAAACCCTAAACCCTAAACCCTAAACCCTAAACCCTAAACCCTAAACCCTAAACCCTAAACCCTAAACCCTAAACCCTAAACCCTAAACCCTAAACCCTAAACCCTAAACCCTAAACCCTAAACCCTAAACCCTAAACCCTAAACCCTAAAACCCTAAACCCTAAACCCTAAACCCTAAACCCTAAACCCTAAACCCTAAACCCTAAACCCTAAACCCTAAACCCTAAACCCTAAACCCTAAACCCTAAACCCTAAACCCTAAACCCTAAACCCTAAACCCTAAACCCTAAACCCTAAACCCTAAACCCTAAACCCTAAACCCTAAACCCTAAACCCTAAACCCTAAACCCTAAACCCTAAACCCTAAACCCTAAACCCTAAACCCTAAACCCTAAACCCTAAACCCTAAACCCTAAACCCTAAACCCTAAACCCTAAACCCTAAACCCTAAACCCTAAACCCTAAACCCTAAACCCTAAACCCTAAACCCTAAACCCTAAACCCTAAACCCTAAACCCTAAACCCTAAACCCTAAACCCTAAACCCTAAACCCTAAACCCTAAACCCTAAACCCTAAACCCTAAACCCTAAACCCTAAACCCTAAACCCTAAACCCTAAACCCTAAACCCTAAACCCTAAACCCTAAACCCTAAACCCTAAACCCTAAACCCTAACCCTAAACCCTAAACCCTAAACCCTAAACCCTAAACCCTAAACCCTAAACCCTAAACCCTAAACCCTAAACCCTAAACCCTAAACCCTAAACCCTAAACCCTAAACCCTAAACCCTAAACCCTAAACCCTAAACCCTAAACCCTAAACCCTAAACCCTAAACCCTAAACCCTAAACCCTAAACCCTAAACCCTAAACCCTAAACCCTAAACCCTAAACCCTAAACCCTAAACCCTAAACCCTAAACCCTAAACCCTAAACCCTAAACCCTAAACCCTAAACCCTAAACCCTAAACCCTAAACCCTAAACCCTAAACCCTAAACCCTAAACCCTAAACCCTAAACCCTAAACCCTAAACCCTAAACCCTAAACCCTAAACCCTAAACCCTAAACCCTAAACCCTAAACCCTAAACCCTAAACCCTAAACCCTAAACCCTACCCTAAACCCTAAACCCTAAACCCTAAACCCTAAACCCTAAACCCTAAACCCTAAACCCTAAACCCTAAACCCTAAACCCTAAACCCTAAACCCTAAACCCTAAACCCTAAACCCTAAACCCTAAACCCTAAACCCTAAACCCTAAACCCTAAACCCTAAACCCTAAACCCTAAACCCTAAACCCTAAACCCTAAACCCTAAACCCTAAACCCTAAACCCTAAACCCTAAACCCTAAACCCTAAACCCTAAACCCTAAACCCTAAACCCTAAACCCTAAACCCTAAACCCTAAACCCTAAACCCTAAACCCTAAACCCTAAACCCTAAACCCTAAACCCTAAACCCTAAACCCTAAACCCTAAACCCTAAACCCTAAACCCTAAACCCTAAACCCTAAACCCTAAACCCTAAACCCTAAACCCTAAACCCTAAACCCTAAACCCTAAACCCTAAACCCTAAACCCTAAACCCTAAACCCTAAACCCTAAACCCTAAACCCTAAACCCTAAACCCTAAACCCTAAACCCTAAACCCTAAACCCTAAACCCTAAACCCTAAACCCTAAACCCTAAACCCTAAACCCTAAACCCTAAACCCTAAACCCTAAACCCTAAACCCTAAACCCTAAACCCTAAACCCTAAACCCTAAACCCTAAACCCTAAACCCTAAACCCTAAACCCTAAACCCTAAACCCTAAACCCTAAACCCTAAACCCTAAACCCTAAACCCTAAACCCTAAACCCTAAACCCTAAACCCTAAACCCTAAACCCTAAACCCTAAACCCTAAACCCTAAACCCTAAACCCTAAACCCTAAACCCTAAACCCTAAACCCTAAACCCTAAACCCTAAACCCTAAACCCTAAACCCTAAACCCTAAACCCTAAACCCTAAACCCTAAACCCTAAACCCTAAACCCTAAACCCTAAACCCTAAACCCTAAACCCTAAACCCTAAACCCTAAACCCTAAACCCTAAACCCTAAACCCTAAACCCTAAACCCTAAACCCTAAACCCTAAACCCTAAACCCTAAACCCTAAACCCTAAACCCTAAACCCTAAACCCTAAACCCTAAACCCTAAACCCTAAACCCTAAACCCTAAACCCTAAACCCTAAACCCTAAACCCTAAACCCTAAACCCTAAACCCTAAACCCTAAACCCTAAACCCTAAACCCTAAACCCTAAACCCTAAACCCTAAACCCTAAACCCTAAACCCTAAACCCTAAACCCTAAACCCTAAACCCTAAACCCTAAACCCTAAACCCTAAACCCTAAACCCTAAACCCTAAACCCTAAACCCTAAACCCTAAACCCTAAACCCTAAACCCTAAACCCTAAACCCTAAACCCTAAACCCTAAACCCTAAACCCTAAACCCTAAACCCTAAACCCTAAACCCTAAACCCTAAACCCTAAACCCTAAACCCTAAACCCTAAACCCTAAACCCTAAACCCTAAACCCTAAACCCTAAACCCTAAACCCTAAACCCTAAACCCTAAACCCTAAACCCTAAACCCTAAACCCTAAACCCTAAACCCTAAACCCTAAACCCTAAACCCTAAACCCTAAACCCTAAACCCTAAACCCTAAACCCTAAACCCTAAACCCTAAACCCTAAACCCTAAACCCTAAACCCTAAACCCTAAAACCCTAAACCCTAAACCCTAAACCCTAAACCCTAAACCCTAAACCCTAAACCCTAAACCCTAAACCCTAAACCCTAAACCCTAAACCCTAAACCCTAAACCCTAAACCCTAAACCCTAAACCCTAAACCCTAAACCCTAAACCCTAAACCCTAAACCCTAAACCCTAAACCCTAAACCCTAAACCCTAAACCCTAAACCCTAAACCCTAAACCCTAAACCCTAAACCCTAAACCCTAAACCCTAAACCCTAAACCCTAAACCCTAAACCCTAAACCCTAAACCCTAAACCCTAAACCCTAAACCCTAAACCCTAAACCCTAAACCCTAAACCCTAAACCCTAAACCCTAAACCCTAAACCCTAAACCCTAAACCCTAAACCCTAAACCCTAAAACCCTAAACCCTAAACCCTAAACCCTAAACCCTAAACCCTAAACCCTAAACCCTAAACCCTAAACCCTAAACCCTAAACCCTAAACCCTAAACCCTAAACCCTAAACCCTAAACCCTAAACCCTAAACCCTAAACCCTAAACCCTAAACCCTAAACCCTAAACCCTAAACCCTAAACCCTAAACCCTAAACCCTAAACCCTAAACCCTAAACCCTAAACCCTAAACCCTAAACCCTAAACCCTAAACCCTAAACCCTAAACCCTAAACCCTAAACCCTAAACCCTAAACCCTAAACCCTAAACCCTAAACCCTAAACCCTAAACCCTAAACCCTAAACCCTAAACCCTAAACCCTAAACCCTAAACCCTAAACCCTAAACCCTAAACCCTAAACCCTAAACCCTAAACCCTAAACCCTAAACCCTAAACCCTAAACCCTAAACCCTAAACCCTAAACCCTAAACCCTAAACCCTAAACCCTAAACCCTAAACCCTAAACCCTAAACCCTAAACCCTAAACCCTAAACCCTAAACCCTAAACCCTAAACCCTAAACCCTAAACCCTAAACCCTAAACCCTAAACCCTAAACCCTAAACCCTAAACCCTAAACCCTAAACCCTAAACCCTAAACCCTAAACCCTAAACCCTAAACCCTAAACCCTAAACCCTAAACCCTAAACCCTAAACCCTAAACCCTAAACCCTAAACCCTAAACCCTAAACCCTAAACCCTAAACCCTAAACCCTAAACCCTAAACCCTAAACCCTAAACCCTAAACCCTAAACCCTAAACCCTAAACCCTAAACCCTAAACCCTAAACCCTAAACCCTAAACCCTAAACCCTAAACCCTAAACCCTAAACCCTAAACCCTAAACCCTAAACCCTAAACCCTAAACCCTAAACCCTAAACCCTAAACCCTAAACCCTAAACCCTAAACCCTAAACCCTAAACCCTAAACCCTAAACCCTAAACCCTAAACCCTAAACCCTAAACCCTAAACCCTAAACCCTAAACCCTAAACCCTAAACCCTAAACCCTAAACCCTAAACCCTAAACCCTAAACCCTAAACCCTAAACCCTAAACCCTAAACCCTAAACCCTAAACCCTAAACCCTAAACCCTAAACCCTAAACCCTAAACCCTAAACCCTAAACCCTAAACCCTAAACCCTAAACCCTAAACCCTAAACCCTAAACCCTAAACCCTAAACCCTAAACCCTAAACCCTAAACCCTAAACCCTAAACCCTAAACCCTAAACCCTAAACCCTAAACCCTAAACCCTAAACCCTAAACCCTAAACCCTAAACCCTAAACCCTAAACCCTAAACCCTAAAAACCCTAAACCCTAAACCCTAAAACCCTAAACCCTAAACCCTAAACCCTAAACCCTAAACCCTAAACCCTAAACCCTAAACCCTAAACCCTAAACCCTAAACCCTAAACCCTAAACCCTAAACCCTAAACCCTAAACCCTAAACCCTAAACCCTAAACCCTAAACCCTAAACCCTAAACCCTAAACCCTAAACCCTAAACCCTAAACCCTAAACCCTAAACCCTAAACCCTAAACCCTAAACCCTAAACCCTAAACCCTAAACCCTAAACCCTAAACCCTAAACCCTAAACCCTAAACCCTAAACCCTAAACCCTAAACCCTAAACCCTAAACCCTAAACCCTAAACCCTAAACCCTAAACCCTAAACCCTAAACCCTAAAACCCTAAACCCTAAACCCTAAACCCTAAACCCTAAACCCTAAACCCTAAACCCTAAACCCTAAACCCTAAACCCTAAACCCTAAACCCTAAACCCTAAACCCTAAACCCTAAACCCTAAACCCTAAACCCTAAACCCTAAACCCTAAACCCTAAACCCTAAACCCTAAACCCTAAACCCTAAACCCTAAACCCTAAACCCTAAACCCTAAACCCTAAACCCTAAACCCTAAACCCTAAACCCTAAACCCTAAACCCTAAACCCTAAACCCTAAACCCTAAACCCTAAACCCTAAACCCTAAACCCTAAACCCTAAACCCTAAACCCTAAACCCTAAACCCTAAACCCTAAACCCTAAACCCTAAACCCTAAACCCTAAACCCTAAACCCTAAACCCTAAACCCTAAACCCTAAACCCTAAACCCTAAACCCTAAACCCTAAACCCTAAACCCTAAACCCTAAACCCTAAACCCTAAACCCTAAACCCTAAACCCTAAACCCTAAACCCTAAACCCTAAACCCTAAACCCTAAACCCTAAACCCTAAACCCTAAACCCTAAACCCTAAACCCTAAACCCTAAACCCTAAACCCTAAACCCTAAACCCTAAACCCTAAACCCTAAACCCTAAACCCTAAACCCTAAACCCTAAACCCTAAACCCTAAACCCTAAACCCTAAACCCTAAACCCTAAACCCTAAACCCTAAACCCTAAACCCTAAACCCTAAACCCTAAACCCTAAACCCTAAACCCTAAACCCTAAACCCTAAACCCTAAACCCTAAACCCTAAACCCTAAACCCTAAACCCTAAACCCTAAACCCTAAACCCTAAACCCTAAACCCTAAACCCTAAACCCTAAACCCTAAACCCTAAACCCTAAACCCTAAACCCTAAACCCTAAACCCTAAACCCTAAACCCTAAACCCTAAACCCTAAACCCTAAACCCTAAACCCTAAACCCTAAACCCTAAACCCTAAACCCTAAACCCTAAACCCTAAACCCTAAACCCTAAACCCTAAACCCTAAACCCTAAACCCTAAACCCTAAACCCTAAACCCTAAACCCTAAACCCTAAACCCTAAACCCTAAACCCTAAACCCTAAACCCTAAACCCTAAACCCTAAACCCTAAACCCTAAACCCTAAACCCTAAACCCTAAACCCTAAACCCTAAACCCTAAACCCTAAACCCTAAACCCTAAACCCTAAACCCTAAACCCTAAACCCTAAACCCTAAACCCTAAACCCTAAACCCTAAACCCTAAACCCTAAACCCTAAACCCTAAACCCTAAACCCTAAACCCTAAACCCTAAACCCTAAACCCTAAACCCTAAACCCTAAACCCTAAACCCTAAACCCTAAACCCTAAACCCTAAACCCTAAACCCTAAACCCTAAACCCTAAACCCTAAACCCTAAACCCTAAACCCTAAACCCTAAACCCTAAACCCTAAACCCTAAACCCTAAACCCTAAACCCTAAACCCTAAACCCTAAACCCTAAACCCTAAACCCTAAACCCTAAACCCTAAACCCTAAACCCTAAACCCTAAACCCTAAACCCTAAACCCTAAACCCTAAACCCTAAACCCTAAACCCTAAACCCTAAACCCTAAACCCTAAACCCTAAACCCTAAACCCTAAACCCTAAACCCTAAACCCTAAACCCTAAACCCTAAACCCTAAACCCTAAACCCTAAACCCTAAACCCTAAAACCCTAAACCCTAAACCCTAAACCCTAAACCCTAAACCCTAAACCCTAAACCCTAAACCCTAAACCCTAAACCCTAAACCCTAAACCCTAAACCCTAAACCCTAAACCCTAAACCCTAAACCCTAAACCCTAAACCCTAAACCCTAAACCCTAAACCCTAAACCCTAAACCCTAAACCCTAAACCCTAAACCCTAAACCCTAAACCCTAAACCCTAAACCCTAAACCCTAAACCCTAAACCCTAAACCCTAAACCCTAAACCCTAAACCCTAAACCCTAAACCCTAAACCCTAAACCCTAAACCCTAAACCCTAAACCCTAAACCCTAAACCCTAAACCCTAAACCCTAAACCCTAAACCCTAAACCCTAAACCCTAAACCCTAAACCCTAAACCCTAAACCCTAAACCCTAAACCCTAAACCCTAAACCCTAAACCCTAAACCCTAAACCCTAAACCCTAAACCCTAAACCCTAAACCCTAAACCCTAAACCCTAAACCCTAAACCCTAAACCCTAAACCCTAAACCCTAAACCCTAAACCCTAAACCCTAAACCCTAAACCCTAAACCCTAAACCCTAAACCCTAAACCCTAAACCCTAAACCCTAAACCCTAAACCCTAAACCCTAAACCCTAAACCCTAAACCCTAAACCCTAAACCCTAAACCCTAAACCCTAAACCCTAAACCCTAAACCCTAAACCCTAAACCCTAAACCCTAAAACCCTAAACCCTAAACCCTAAACCCTAAACCCTAAACCCTAAACCCTAAACCCTAAACCCTAAACCCTAAACCCTAAACCCTAAACCCTAAACCCTAAACCCTAAACCCTAAAACCCTAAACCCTAAACCCTAAACCCTAAACCCTAAACCCTAAAACCCTAAACCCTAAAACCCTAAAACCCTAAACCCTAAACCCTAAACCCTAAACCCTAAACCCTAAACCCCCTAAACCCTAAACCCTAAACCCTAAACCCTAAACCCTAAACCCTAAACCCTAAACCCTAAACCCTAAACCCTAAACCCTAAACCCTAAACCCTAAACCCTAAACCCTAAACCCTAAACCCTAAACCCTAAACCCTAAACCCTAAACCCTAAACCCTAAACCCTAAACCCTAAACCCTAAACCCTAAACCCTAAACCCTAAACCCTAAACCCTAAACCCTAAACCCTAAACCCTAAACCCTAAACCCTAAACCCTAAACCCTAAACCCTAAACCCTAAACCCTAAACCCTAAACCCTAAACCCTAAACCCTAAACCCTAAACCCTAAACCCTAAACCCTAAACCCTAAAAACCCTAAACCCTAAACCCTAAACCCTAAACCCTAAACCCTAAACCCTAAACCCTAAACCCTAAACCCTAAACCCTAAACCCTAAACCCTAAACCCTAAACCCTAAACCCTAAACCCTAAACCCTAAACCCTAAACCCTAAACCCTAAACCCTAAACCCTAAACCCTAAACCCTAAACCCTAAACCCTAAACCCTAAACCCTAAACCCTAAACCCTAAACCCTAAACCCTAAACCCTAAACCCTAAACCCTAAACCCTAAACCCTAAACCCTAAACCCTAAACCCTAAACCCTAAACCCTAAACCCTAAACCCTAAACCCTAAACCCTAAACCCTAAACCCTAAACCCTAAACCCTAAACCCTAAACCCTAAAACCCTAAACCCTAAACCCTAAACCCTAAACCCTAAACCCTAAACCCTAAACCCTAAACCCTAAACCCTAAACCCTAAACCCTAAACCCTAAACCCTAAACCCTAAACCCTAAACCCTAAACCCTAAACCCTAAACCCTAAACCCTAAACCCTAAACCCTAAACCCTAAACCCTAAACCCTAAACCCTAAACCCTAAACCCTAAACCCTAAACCCTAAACCCTAAACCCTAAACCCTAAACCCTAAACCCTAAACCCTAAACCCTAAACCCTAAACCCTAAAACCCTAAACCCTAAACCCTAAACCCTAAACCCTAAACCCTAAACCCTAAACCCTAAACCCTAAACCCTAAACCCTAAACCCTAAACCCTAAACCCTAAACCCTAAACCCTAAACCCTAAACCCTAAACCCTAAACCCTAAACCCTAAACCCTAAACCCTAAACCCTAAACCCTAAACCCTAAACCCTAAACCCTAAACCCTAAACCCTAAACCCTAAACCCTAAACCCTAAACCCTAAACCCTAAACCCTAAACCCTAAACCCTAAACCCTAAACCCTAAACCCTAAACCCTAAACCCTAAACCCTAAACCCTAAACCCTAAACCCTAAACCCTAAAACCCTAAAACCCTAAACCCTAAACCCTAAACCCTAAACCCTAAACCCTAAACCCTAAACCCTAAACCCTAAACCCTAAACCCTAAACCCTAAACCCTAAACCCTAAACCCTAAACCCTAAACCCTAAACCCTAAACCCTAAAAACCCTAAACCCTAAACCCTAAACCCTAAACCCTAAAACCCTAAACCCTAAACCCTAAACCCTAAACCCTAAACCCTAAACCCTAAACCCTAAACCCTAAACCCTAAACCCTAAACCCTAAACCCTAAACCCTAAACCCTAAACCCTAAACCCTAAACCCTAAACCCTAAACCCTAAAACCCTAAACCCTAAACCCTAAACCCTAAACCCTAAACCCTAAACCCTAAACCCTAAACCCTAAACCCTAAACCCTAAACCCTAAACCCTAAACCCTAAACCCTAAACCCTAAACCCTAAAC
>JACGWO010000004.1:44996247-45188747 GCA_034509735.1 Sesamum alatum | reverse complement strand
ATAAATAGGTGAAGTAGCTTTCATTTTTGGGGAAAAGAATGGGTTAGATTTTATTAGGTTGTTTTCTTCCGTAATTGCAACTGGTAAGCATCTTTAATTTTTAAATTACAAATTAATTATTATATTAATAGTATTTAATAAGTGTATTTATTAAATATGCTTTGTGTTATCCGATTTACTATTTAATCGGAAAATTTAATGAATTCGAGTAGTTATACAAATTAGTGATCAGGTAAATATTGAATTGGATCAGGGACATTATAGCCAATAAATTAGAATTTAGTTAATCTACTAGATTTAGTTGTTGGTATAATGGATCATTTAAAATTAATCGGATTTATTAACCGAATACATAATTGTATGTGTTAGTGTTTAAATAATTATTATAGTAGTGAATAATTTATAGGAATTAATAAGAATAGAAGAAAATTATGTTCGAGAAATATTAGGAAATTATATTTGAGAAATATGGTATTTATTAGAAAGGAATATGTGATTTTTGTAATAATTTTATTTAGGGGTGTTATAGAGAACGATAGTTATAAAAATATGAGGAGTTTGATGAAATAAGTTCTTATGAGTTAATTGATAAATTAAAAATATACCGAAAAAGATTATAATGTCTATTTGTTTAGACGAGGAGCGGAAGGAAGTTTGAATTTCAATATAGATGAAATATTAAAATATTGGTAGAAAAAGTACAAATATTATTTAGTAATTTTATTCGAAATTTATGGTATTTTCGATATATTGATTATACATATTATAACTTATTATATAGCACGGAGATAAAGTGAAGGGTTAATCAACTCTATATACTAATGTAATCGTCTAAGAATTTGAGGTAAGTATAGTTAATTGAATTTATATATATATATATATATATAGAGAGAGAGAGAGAGAGAGATCTTATATATATCATATATATTCTTGTATTATATATGTGATTGCGATGGCTATTTATCTGGTTATTTTGTTATTCCGTGGACTTGTCATTATATGCGTATATGTGGTTATGGTGTGACAAAGATGAATGAATGATCATGCGATGTCATGCTATTTTATTGTGGATTGAAATTAAATGATGAGATTATGGATGGAATGTTGTGAATTGAGATAAAGAGATGGCTTAACTGACTGGGGGGCATACTACAATGGCTTGTGATAATATGATTAATGACAAGCTGTGTGCTGTCATTGATCAGTGGAGATGATGTGGCATATCATACGAGTTGTGTGCTGTGTGGTATCATTGATGATGGGTATCATACGAGCTGTGTGTTGTGTGGTACCGAGAAAAAATGGGATATTATGGTTGAGGTGATGATAGCCGGCAAAGACCATTGAGTGATGCACTCCAGCTTTGGTAAGCAGGGCCCTAATAAAATAAACGATTATTCTAGATATATTGTACTGTGGATTGATAAATGATTGTGGTATTGGTTATTTCATGATTTTGTGGTGATTGCATATTAAAATAATATTTGTGGATTGATATAATTGTATGAGACTTGTCTTATTGCACATGTGTATGTATCTATATATAAGTCGATTACCTATACTTATTGAGTAGGCGGCTCATCCTTGCCAATAATTTTCAGGACATAAGTCACAGTAGCTAGTTGATCATAAGCAGATCACCAGTATTACTAGGTAGGTCAATAGTGATACCCTAAGTTGGAAGCTCTAGCTACACAATTACATAGATATGAGATTTTCAGTGGATTTGTATTTTTTTTATATTTCGTAATAATTAGAAACTTCGTTTTTTTCCTTTTTTTATAATGATAATGGCTAAGGTCGAGGATTAATTACAAAGATTTGATTACGTATGTCTTTTGTGATGTCTACATAATATATGGATTAAAACACGGGTTATGTTATTGGATTAAGTGTGAATTCTTAATAAGATGAGATGTGATTACGGTGGGGGTGTTACAGGGGAGGAACTTCAAGGACAGATTATGGGGATCATCAACTGTGATCGGAAGGGAATCCCGTACATTCAGACTAAATGACGTCATGAACTCCTTTAGGAAGTAGTCATCTCTTACTGAGCCTTACACTGATTAAAGGCATTATTAATTGTAGGTTGGCCATGGTTTCATTGCTGCTGCTGAAATGCTCAAAAACTGTCCACATATGCACCCTTTTGAGCCGTAAACCAGGGAGTTTTCCTTTCCCCTCTTCAGTTCCTGTTATTGCCAGATTTCATGCCTGCTTTTGCAGATGTTCCCTGGAAGCAACACAAAAAGACAGCCAAAAATGACTGATCCACCTACTGAAAAATATACAAAGAGGAACGCACAAATCGCCCCGGCTTTTGTCTGTCTCTGATGCACAATCACATTCGTGCACTAGAGAGATCTTTGGACCTCTAGGTTTTTGTTCTGTCCTGACAGAGATGCAATTGTGCAATCTGTAGTCAACGCTAACCGGGGTTGTTTCAGGTTCAATGCGGAAACTCCTTTTCCTCTTCGTATCTTCAAATGTCTGTTCTGCTCACACATTAACTGCTTACTCTCTTCTATCATCTTGCACATTTTACCATCCTACACACACTGTTTAAATCTTCACTTACTCACCACAAACACAATTTTAGTTCAGTCAATTTTACAGACACACCTCACTGTACATCCTACATCCTACGCACCCAACTTTTGTCTTCCTTAGAATATTGCATCCCTTTCTGTGAATCCTTTTCAACCCCTATGTCTGGCTTGGTAACATTCTGTTTTGCAGATCAATACTTGAATTTAGAAAACTTTCAACCTACTTTTCTATGTTAATGCTCTTTTGTTCTCAATTTGCTCACATTTACTTGGCCTCCTTTATGCTTTTGGAGGCTCCTGATTTGGTTGTGTTTTTTGTTTTTGTTGGTTCATTGGTTGTTCTGACCCCCAAGGTGTTTGAGTTGCATTATGGAACAAGAAAAAAAAATGAAAGAGAAGATTTATGGAGAAAACTGGAAAGGATGGTACAGGAAAAAAAAAAGAAGAAAGAAGGAATAGACTTTTGGAGGAGTTGAAAAATATCGAACAGAAGAAAAAAGAAAAAAGAAAAAAGAGAAAGAAAATTGAAAAAAAAGGATTACTGAAGATGAGGAAAGGGGTCTTCATTTTTCAGCTTGCTTTGATTTTTGTTTGGGTCTTGTTTAGATGGACTCTTCCTTTTAATTTTGGGCCTTTTGAGCTATTCAAGTTTCAGAATTTTGGGTTGGGTTTTTTCTTTTATTGAGTTTTTGATCTGCTTGACATCCTCTTGATACATTTGGGCCACATCCACTTGGCCCGCCCAATGTCTATATTTTTCTGCACCATCTGGGCCGAATTCCCAGTGCTGGGCCGCCGCATTTCGCTGCAGTGCTGACCAAGAAAGATGGACGAGCCTTTCTGCTTTCGGCCACTTTTTGTGGACCACCAAAATGGGCCTCTCCATTGGACCTCATCACTGGAGCGCGCTGCTGGGCTTTCACCTCACCAGGCCGCCCACTCCACCTGGGCCGCTACTTCATTCGATGGGCTGCTAACCATTTGGGCCCTCACCAGATCAGGCCTGCTACTCCATCAAGGGCTGCCAGCGTTTGGGCCTTCATACTTGGGCTGAACTTTTTTTTGACTCCACTAAAGGGCTGCAATTTCGCTGATTTCTATTTGGCCCATATTTATTTTTGCATTTTGGGTCTTTTTGTGTAGGTTTATTTGTGTAGGCTTTTGTCAATTGTACAAAACATTGCGTACATGTTTCTGATTTTATCGAGAAGGGATGGGGATCCCGACAATTCCCCACATTAATTTTAAAAAAAACCCTAAACCCTCAACCCTACAGCTTCTGGGACTTTATACGAGGACCTACATCTACGACCCATATCAAAGATGTTGAAATTACACAAGGTATCTTCACGATTAAAAGTGCTTACAATTAGCTCCAATCTTTAGAAAATACCACTTCAACACCACTAACAGTTTATGTATAATCGGAAATAGCTCCCTTCTTCAGTTTGCTCTCATTGTAAGGATAAGCCTGAAGACATTCCCATTTCTTTTCATGAATGTAAGCTTTTAATAATATTTCTAACTCCCACCTGCCAGAACTACACGTCTTAGCATCATGTAATCTCATTACACTTATTCATCAACTTAACTGCAAACTACATCGCTAAATGCTTGTTGCGAAATGCTACCATCAACAATTACAGTCTTTGGAGACATGCGTTAAAACTTTCAAATAACTCTTCTATTTCGATAGCTCGTCAACCTAACACTCCATGACCATTCTTGTTAAATGATCCTATCCTCACTTCTAAGAGATGCACAATCCAATTAGTTTTGCTTTTGCTTTACATATTGGTACACAAACTAATATGGTTGCCGAGTGTTTGGCATTTCGTGAAGGTCTCGTTAATGCCATGTCTGTGAAGGTGCATGAAGACTAAGATCATTCAGAGTTGCATATTTCATGTTTTCCTGTATAGTTGCTTCTGGTTTAGTTTTCTCTTTGTAAAATCGTTTTCTTGGTACAACACTTTTATTAGTAGGAGTAGCACTTTTCCAGCTAGAACATAGGCAGCAGTGCAGTTGGGAGGTAGTTAGGCGGTTACATTTTCCCGCCACTTATAGCTACTATTTAAAGACTCTGGTACGCATTTTATCAGACGAATGACGGACAATATTTTCAGATGGCTTCTCTCATATGCAAGGATCTGTTACATTTTGCTCATTCATTTGAAGGTTTGCTAAGCTTTCAACATGGTATCAGAGCCTTCATTTGAAGGTCTCTGATATCCTCGCTTCCGCATATCCATCGGTGGTTTTTTTTTTTTTTTTTTGTTTTGGATCTGAAGAAAATGGCGAACGGAGAGGGAGAGGTTGCTGGAAGTTCAGGCGCTAGAAGAGATGGCGCCGGTTCTATGGCTTTGCAGCTCAACAGTTCCGATCATCCAGGCATGAATCTGGTTTCCACGCCTTTGGATGGTAAGAATTATCTTGCGTGGAGTGGTGCGGTTCAACGAGCACTTTGTGCGAAATCGAAACTAGGCTTCGTCATAGGGACTTGTGTGAAGCCTGTGGGAGATGTAGAACTGATAGAGCAATGGATCCGTGCTGATAGAATGGTCACTTCATGGTTACTCAATATGATGACGAAGAGTTTGTCCAATACCTTCACGCATGCGAAATCTGCCCGCAGCTTGTGGCTCGAACTTGAACGGCGATACGGCGAGTGCAATGGTCCTTTCCTGTACCAATTGCAACGCGAGATCTCGTCTGTAACGTAGGGAGATATGTCAGTAAGTGACTATTACAATAAACTTACATTGCTATGGGATGAGTTGGTGTTGTTGACGCCTTTACCTGAATGTACCTGTGGCTGCGAGTGCACTTGTGGACTTACGAAGGCAACAGCAGATCTTGTCGAACAGAGTCATTTGATGCAATTCCTTATGGGGTTGGCTGATGAGCTTGACAGTACCAGAAGTCAGATCCTCGTTATGGATCCGTTACCAAGTGTAAACAAGGCATACTCCATCATTCTTCGAGTCGAAAAGCAACGACAAGTACATATGAGTTTGAATGAGCCTCATGAAGGTATGGCCTTATTTGCTGGAAATGTTGAGAGAAAGAAGGATGATGCAGTGAAAGGGGGCAACTATAAGAAAAGGCCTGTACAAGACAAGAAGGCATTGAGGTGTGACAACTGTGACAGAACTGGTCACGACAGGAGTACATGTTTCAAAATTTACGAAGTGCTGGACTGGTACAAAGAGCTGCAAGATCAGAGAAAGAAGACAGGAAATAATAGAGCACACTCAGTGACATACAGTACCGAGAAGGCAGAACCTAGAGAACGACGGACTGAGGACAAGACGTATATGTCTGAGGTCGTCATGGAGGTCATGAAGGCACTGAAACAAAAAGGTCCAGCCACACTTTTTCAAGTTAATTTTGCAGACGAATATGCAGGTATGCACCACCTTCCTTTTGATTCTGGTTATGTGCCTATGGGTTCTTGGATCTTAGATTCCGGTGCAACTAATCATATGTGATATGATTCACTTCTATTCAACTCCTTAAACACTCTCACACACTCTTCTTGCGTTCACCTGCCAGATGGGGCCAAAAAATTGATACACAAGTCTGGCAACATTAACCTATATGATAAACTATCTCTTATTGATGCCTTATATGTCCCTTCCTTCCGTTCCAATCTAATCTCTGATAGCAAGTTGTGCACTACCACAAATATACAATTTCTCTTCACTTCTTCTTGCTGCCTGTTACAGGACCGGATGAGTAAGATGACTGTGGCTGTGGCACGACAAATCAAGAACTTATATGTCTTAGATAAGGACTCTTTCAATTCTGAGACTGTATCTCGTTCCTTGTCCCCCTGTACTATCTCTTTTGTTTCCCAAGTTGTCGCCCATGATATCAATTTGTGGCATAAACAGTTGGGGCACCCGTCTTCTAGAGTACTACATCATGTACCCGATATAAAATGCAATGAAATAAATGATGCTGAAATTTGCACTATTTGTCCTTCTACAAAACAACATAGAAAACCTTTCCTTCACAGCAGTAATCGAGCTAGCATGCCTTTCGATTGTATACACGTTGATATATGGGGTCCCTATCACCAAGGGTCCCTTTCCAATTGTCACTATTTCCTCACCATCGTAGATGATCATAGTCGCGCCACATGGACCTTCCTTATGAGACACAAGAGCCAAGTCCCATAGCTCCTTAGCCATTTCTTCACCAATATACACACTCAATTCAATCTCAAGATCAAATGCATCCGAACCGATAACAGTTCAGAATTTCTAGGTAGCGAATGTCAAGCTTTATTCCACTCACTTGGCATTATTCATCAACGTTCATGCTGTTATACCCCACAACAAAATGGCCTTGTTGAGCGTCGACATAAACAACTCTTGGAGATTGCTCGGTCACTCCTATTCCAAGCTCATTTACCCACTCTTTTTTGGGGGGAAGCCGTACTTATGGCCACATACCTCATCAATCGTCTACCTTCTTCCATCCTCGATTGGAAAACCCCGTATGAACTTCTCTATCACTCTTCTCCTCATTACTCCCAGCTCTGTGTCTTTGGTTGCCTATGCTTCGCAACCGTAACAAAACCTCATCGTGACAAATTTGCCAAGAGAGCTCTCAAATGTGTTTTTGTGGGATACAGCCAGGGCCAAAAGGGGTTTAAGGTTTTTGATCTTGAGTCCAAGCAGACATTCACCTCACGTGATGTTGTGTTCCATGAAATAGTTTTTCCTTTTGAGCTACACTCGATCACGGTTGATCCTCCCTTAGCTCTCATTCCCACTACGGCTGATTCTGATGACATAGTCACACCTGCAGCCCCTTTGTCTTCTCCTGCTGTGGCTGATTCTTCCGCATTACCGTATCTCCTTCTCACTCCAGTCCTCCCCTTGCTTTTGCTTTTACATATTGGTACACAAACTAATATGGTTTTCGAGTGTTTGGCACTTCGTGAAGGTCTCGTTAATGCCATGTCAAAGCATATAAAAGAGATTTAATTATTGAAACGGACTCTTAAGCTGTTTTTCATTGTTTGTGCAGGCAGGATTAACATCTGAAGGAGCTCACCTCGTTGTTGTGGGACATCTTGATGGCCTTGACTGAAATGTTGAGGGTCAAGCTAGTTTTTGGCTCTCGGGAGGCAAATCATCCAACTGGCATGCTAGCTAATATGGTGGCAATGGAGCCAAATTTCCATCTGTTTACGAAATTTGTCACAAATTTTCGACTACCTTTTTGTCCAGTGAATGGTGATATAAATAAATACAAAGTCAAGTATTAATTAATTTTAAAGTAGATAAGTCTCTAACGAATGAATTTTTTATAATTAATAAATTCAAAATTACCAAAAATTAGTATTGTGTCAAAATTACTTCAATTTTCAACCATCATTTTTCATATAATAGGGGGATTCTAAGCAATTTACCCCCCCTCCCCCCCCCCCCCAAAAAAAAAAAAAAGAGGATACATTGAGGTTTGTGTATAATTATATGTAGATCTCTTGTTGTTTGAGATTACACTGAAGACACTTACTTTTATTTCATCCAGCAAATAGATCATTCAATTAATAAAATTAATAGAATTTGTTGACATCAGCAAAAAAAATTGAATGAAAATCTATTTTTGCCCTTGGTTGACTTATTATAAGTCGAATAAATATTTTTGGGACCAAGCTATACTTATATATTTTGCACACTTATGCTTGTGAATTTGTATTTACAATTAAATTAAATTATAAGAGTAAATAGTGTAATATATTTAATAAATTGCTAGTTTTACCATTAAGGTATATTATATTAAATAATTATAATTAATAAATAAATTAAATCGATAAAAATAAATTTAGCTCTTAACATATATACACTATAAAACTATATATATATATATATACTATATCATGTAATTTAACTAAATATTTTAAAAAGATATACTCTGATAATTCAATCATAACAAATGTATCACTAAGATAACATAAAATATAGCATTTATATCTCTTGTGATATTTTAAAAATAGTAAAAGATATTTCATATGATTTTGTCTTTTTAGTCTAAGGCGTATATTCATTTCTATACATATATAGGAAATTTTTGTCTTTTAGAATTTCAAGTTTTCATGGTTTTTTTAGTTTTTTAAAATCACTTGTTATGGGTAGAAAGGTAAATTGATTACTTATGTTAGGGGGTCTTGATATTTAGACTAATATAAAAAAAAAAAAGACATTTTTCACTCACAAATAATAATTTATGACACTAATTTTTTAATTATATCGATAATACACGTAAGCTTATTTTCTTTCTTTTTTTATATGTAATGTGTTGATATATATATATATATATATATTTATAATAATTTTAAAACGTACAATATTATTTTTTATATACACAGTGACAATGTGTCACGATAATTATTTTTTTATAATTAAAGATATTATGTGTAATGTTTTTAATTTAAATCGTGACTATAATAATAAATATTTAAAAATATATACTTATAAAGTTGAACAAAAATTATCTATCTTTGTATATTAGTTCTAATAAAAATTATATAACATATAAGTTTTCTTGAGTTGAATGAGTTATCATTAATTACGTAGAAAAATATCCATACAATCATAGATTCTTATATTCTTTTAATCACTTTGATTATAAATTGCAAAAATATTTTATTTTATTTAAATTAGATAAATGATAGATTATTTGATTTTATAAAGATTTACAAATTTGTTCAGGTAAATTGGTTAGGGATACAATCTAAAATTCAAACTTATTTTTACATCTTTCAACATTTTTTTTATTTGTGATTATTACCATATTAAATTTTAATTTTTTTACATATAAAAAATTACTTTATTTTTAATTTTTTTATTAGCTTTTATAAACCATAGTTCTCCGGTGTCTATTTGAATTTTATTTTGCCATGTAAGAAAATATTTTATATTTATTTAGTGTTGATAAATGATTTGAATGTATCCAAAAGATAAATTAGTCAAGGATACAATTAATCTAAAATTTATCTTAACATTAAATAATATTCTTATATTTTTAATATTCACTAATTATTTTATTTCTAAATTTTGAATTATTTGTCTATTACTCATTTTATTTTAAATTTTGAATTATTTATAATTTTTACTTACTTAGTTATTTTGGAACTTAAAAAATTATCATTTATCTTATAGTTAAATTTAGATAAGTGCACCATTATTTATTTATCCAAAAGATTCACTCATTTTTTCAGGTAAATAGTTAGTAAAATAATCCAAATTCATTTCTGTGTTTAATATACTTTCATATTTTTATAGTTATTAACTTAATTTTTTAATGTATTAATTATTTACTTATTTTTATATTTAAAAGAATATTATATAGTTCTATTTAATTATTTTTTAGAAAATACAATTCTTTTCTGGATAAAATATTGGCTGTTATATATAAAATAAGTAAATATATCTTGGATAAATATATTTTTTTATTTACTTATTAAAAGTATATAAATATATAATATCTATTAGATTCTTTTGGATAAATACTAATATTTCTTTTTCTCTTTTATTTAAAAAGTTGTTAAATTCCATTTGGCAGAATAGAGCTCATTGAGGCTATCCACATCTGCACATACGTGACGCTTGGGTGGATAGTCTCAATGATTCTGTTTTATTATATATAGATGTAAAAATAAGTTTGAATAATAGATTCTTATATTCTTAAAATTCAAACATATTTTTACATCTTTCAACATTTTTTTTATTTGTATTATTACCATATTAAATTTTAATTTTTTTACATATAAAAATTTACTTTATTTTTAATTTTTTTATTAGCTTTTATAAACCATAGTTCTCCAGTGTCTATTTGAATTTTATTTTTGCCATGTAAGAAAATATTTTATATTTATTTAGTGTTGATAAATGATTTGAATGTATCCAAAAGATAAATTAGTCAAGGATACAATTAATCTAAAACTCATCTTAACATTAAATAATATTCTTATATTTTTAATATTCACTAATTATTTTATTTCTAAATTTTGAATTATTTGTAATTTTTACTTACTTAGTTATTTTGGAACTTAAAAAATTATCATTTATCTTATATTTAAATTTAGATAAGTGCCACCATTATTTATTTATCCAAAAGATTCACTCATTTTTTCAGGTAAATAGTTAGTAAAATAATCCAAATTCATTTCTGTGTTTAATATACTTTCATATTTTTATATTTATTAACTTAATTTTTTAATGTATTAATTATTTACTTATTTTTATATTTGAAAGAATATTATATAGTTCTATTTAATTATTTTTTAGAAAATATAATTCTTTTCTGGATAAACTATTGGCTGTTATCTATAAAATAAGTAAATATATCTTGGATAAATATGTTTTTTTATTTACGTATTAAAAGTATATAAATATATAATATCTATTAGATTCTTTTGGATATATATTAATATTTCGTTTTCTCTTTTATTTAAAAAGTTGTTAAATTCCATTTGGTAGAATAGAGCTCATTGAGGCGTTGGGTGGATAGTCTTAATGATTCTGTTTTATTATATATAGATGTATGTATAATTATCATAAAAAAAAACTTCCAGTTGTAAAAGCCTAATAGGGAAAACACAGCGCTTAACCAAATTGAAAGGCAATTTCAGGTCCGGCGGTACAATACATACTCTGACTCGTACTGGTAAGTGTGAAGACTGTCCCTGTATCTCGCCTCTCAACACCCTTCTCACTAGAAAGCCTTTGTTACTCCACTTCTCCGCCGGGTGCCTGTTGCTCGATCGCCGGCGATAGGTGTCTCTTTCTCATTTTCCATTAACATACACCGCTTGCCCACCTTTTATTCTTCGATGTGTTTCAATCAGTTATTTTATTTGCAAAAACAAAATTTTTGTTGTAAAGCTGTGTTTTGTATAAGAGTACTAATCTATATTTGTTTTGAAATTGATACACGAGTATCTTTATTTATTTGCTTTCTGTTTGATGAGTTCGAAATTTCAGCTTTAATGTTTTTTCCTCAGTTTTTGAATTTCTGTCTTCCTGTTGTTATTGATGTTTTGGCTTCTTTTTTTTTTTGTAGATAATTTTCAAGGATGTCCACTGTTGGTTTTGTATAGGAGTGCTGATAAAATGTTTGAGAACCCCATTTTGTGTTTTTTTTACTTTTGAACGTAAATTCCCATGCTTCTTGCTGTTCTTGTGTGACTTCGAAGACCATAGTTGCGTTTGCGTGGGTGTTTTTTTTTTTTTTTTGGGGGGGGGGGGGGCGGGGTGGGCGCATCTGTGTTTATTAGTTGCTCTTAATTTCTACATTTTCCTTTTCCTTCACTAATTTGCTAGATTGACATCTCTGATTACTCCTGAAATAGTGCTAATATTTCCGCGTTATGGGCAACTACGTTTGATATATGTTGTTTTCCTTTTCTTGAAATGATGATTTCCTGCTAAGCTGTTCTGTGTATTAATCCTAAATTCGGATATATTCGCAGTAACTGCTGATATATCTAATATGGAATTGGCCCCGCTATACCCTCCCTTCAGTACTGCTGTTGCTTAACTTTGCAATGTCATTTATTGATTGGATCAGACAATGCTACCTTATGATTGATATCTCTTATAGCAAAAACTTTAGTTATTACAACAAAACTTACTGATGGGCGAGTGGATCCAATTGTAAACAATCACTGTATCAGTGACCTTCTGCTGCTATAAGTTTTCTGTTTCTCTTTGCAATTATTCTTTGCAATTATCTTTCAGCATAAACATCTTTCATGGTCATATCTTGGAAGTTTAAATGGCCTGCCGAGCGCTTATATATTATCTCCACCAAATTCATTAAACTAATTGTCATCCCTTCCCTACAGTTCCTATCACAATGACTTTGTTTTCTTTCTCTTAATTTTACTTAAGTATGCCATATCTGTCCAAAAATGGTGTTTATTTTTCCTGTGTGTTGCCTCATAGTGGGCATTATCTCTCCAGGATGAGCTCAAGAAAAGGCACTGGTTATCCTTCCAATGGTGGTACTTCTGATTCATCATTCAAGGGGAAAAGCACATCAGATGTCTCTAACCCTGGTATTGATCAATTATCCCATGGTGTCTCAGATATGAATGTGAATTCTGCACAAGATGATGGATGGGAGGTATATGGAAAGAAGCCCAGAAATAGGACAGGTAGCAACTCTTCAAAACAATGGGGTCCTCAGCATTCCAGCTCGAAGGCATGGGGTCATTCTGATACTGTGCAGAAACTAGGAATGCGAAGTCATGGTGGGTTGGGGAGGGACTCTGGTCAGACCTGGCCCACACTATCTTCTGATTCTAGAAAACATGCTGGCAGAGGGTATACTAAACCCCCATCGTCTAATCGAAGTCCTGACCCTGACTATGTTGCAGCACCTCCAGTAATTACCCCTCCTCTAAAGAATGGATGGGGATGGTCTACGAGGGCCCCTTCAATTCAGTCGTCAGGAGATAGCATGGGCCATAGAGAAAATGCCCAAAGAGTTCACCCTGCCAATGATCATAATTCTAAGGGTGATGAAGTTGATGAGGATTCAGACGGTATTGAGGACACTGATGATGAGCTTCTGAGCGATGATTTTGATTCAGATGAAAGCCAGAAAAGCCACGAGATGCGGAAGAAGAACAGATGGTTTAAGGAACTTTTTCAGTGTCTAGATGGTTTGACAGTTGAGCAGATACATGAGCCAGAAAGACAATGGCATTGCCCAGCATGCAAAGGGGGTCCTGGAGCTATTGATTGGTACCGGGGCTTGCAGCCCCTTATCACACATGCAAGGACTAAAGGATCGAAAAGGGTGAAGCTCCACAGAGAGCTTGCTGAACTTTTAGATGAGGAACTTCGAAGGAGGGGAACGTCAGCAGTGACTGCTGGTGAAATATTTGGCAAATGGAAAGGTCTGGAAGAAAGAGCTGATAAAGAAATAGTATGGCCACCTATGGTTGTAATCATGAATACCAGGCATGAGAAAGATGAAAATGACAAAGTATGGCATTTTTTGTTGAAGTTTGAATTTTCTTAGTATGTATATTGTGTGAATATTTTGAGTTGAGTGAATCCTAATTATTTCCCTGATTTTAATATCATTTTACAGTGGATCGGGATGGGAAATCAAGAGCTTCTCGACTATTTCAATGCTTATTCTGCAGTCAAGGCCCGGCATTCATATGGACCGCAGGGGCACCGAGGCATGAGTGTCTTGATATTTGAGGCTTCAGCAGTGGGATACGCAGAGGCTGAACGTCTGAGCAAGCACTTTGAAGACACTTGTAGAGATAGGCTTGCTTGGGAAAGAAATAGGGTGCTATTCTACCCCGGAGGAAAGCGTCAACTCTATGGATACATGGCAGAGAAGCAAGATATGGACAACTTTAACCAGCATTCTCAAGGTGCTCTGTGCGTGTGTGTGGGTATTTGATGTGTATATGTTTTGGTTGTTTGTTTCTTCTGAAGCTCGATGGTGCTAGTATGAATTGTCATTAGTTTTTGCTTACGTTATGGTAGTTTCTAAAGGCTGCATAAATGCTTAGGTAAATCAAAACTGAAGTATGAGATGCGGTCATATCAAGAAATGGTTGTGAACCAAATGAAGCAAATGAGCGAGGATAATCAACAGCTCATATGGTTCAAGAACAAAGTTGTAGAAGAACAGACGAGTAAGAAAGCTCTTGAAGAGTCTTATGGGATCGTGACTGAGAAGCTGCGGAAAACTATGGAAGAGAACCGAATAGTGAAGCTGAGAACCAAAAAACATCATGAACAAAACAAAGAAGAGGTATGTCGTGCATGTGCCAGAGTAAAAAGTTCGGTTATCTAATTATGATGAAAAAGTTTGGTGGGAAATGTTAATCTAATTATGATGAAATTTGATAAAGCGATCGGTTATCTTTGGGTTGTACTGTTCATGAACATGTGGCCTACTTTAATCAGTTATTTTTCATAGCTTTGGTGATATTTATCTTGATGTTTTGGAAAGTGAAATGACATTGGAGCTATAATCCATACCATAAACTTTTTGATGGATCTTTTCGGTAGTGGTATGCTGCTGAAAATAGGAAATACCAGTTTTAGCACTTGGATCCACATATAAGTTTATTTCTTTTGCAAGAGTTACTATGTGTAAACCAGGGCTATTCCTTAATATATAAATACACTTCTGGAAGAGGTTTCATTAGGGGTGGCAATCCAACCCGGACCCGGCAAAACCCGCCCCTAATGGGGCGGGTCCTGATCCAAAAATTTGAAGACGGGGCGGGTAACGGGTCCTTAAGGACCCACCCTGGACCCGCCCCGTTTAGATATATATATTTCTTTTATTTTATTATGATAAAATAAACACTAACAAAATATTGTATCATTTAATTTATTTATTGTTAGGTACATGTTCAATAGTTGATAAATTGAAAAATTCTCCCACAATACTTAACGATGAGAAAGACTAAAAAGTTGTTACTAATGTCTAATAAATAATTCAATATGAATTATTTGAGTTGTTATATTATGAACAATTTATTTGTACTTGAAATTCTTTTTCGACTTGAATTTGAGTTAGATCATGAACAAATATTTTTATTTGTAATTGATATATTAAGTTGTAATTTTTTTTAATTTGTAGAACAAATAAAAAATAAAAGAATTTAAAAAAACCGGGTCTACCGGTTTAGACCCGCCCCGGCGGGTTTTGTACCAGGGCGGGGCGGGTCCCGGGTTGAAAAATAACTGTTTTGTACGGATTTACATGTAAATCCTATGCAGTTAGATTGTAGCAGTCAAACTTTTTGGAGTTTGAACCTGTTCTGTTTGGATTCAAGAGCAACTTGTAGAAGCTCCGGTTTTGTGAGCGTATTTTTGGTTGTGTGAAATGACTTAACTTCTTAAGATAACTGTGGTTTCTAGTTATTTTTTCCATGTCAGCATGAGTAAAATCTGCTTTTAGTTAAAATGTTCCTACTTTTAGTGGTATTTCTCCTTCATATAGTTTATTTTTTGGGGTTCCAGGACGTTTGTCTCTACTTTCCCTTTGACCAATACTCACCACATTATATATTACATGATTTTGTACTTAGATGGATTTCCAAGAAGAGTTTTTCAGAGACCGGATCCAACAGTTGTATGATGCCAGAAATGAGAAGGAGGAGAAGTTCGAGAAAGTCCAGCAGTATGAACGTGAAAAAGTAACAACTCAATCCGTGGTAAATGTGTCGTCAGCGGAGGAGCGTCTACGCAGGTAATTTTAATTATCCGCCACTGCCCATAAAACTTTGCTTTTTGTTTGATGGAGGTTGTACATATGGGGACTATCTCCTACTTGCTGGTGAGGGTTATTTTCATTTTAGTCCTTGTGTTGATTTTCAGTATCGTCCAATTCTTTTTATTATTTTTCAAGTTCATCCTTTTGGTGCCATTTCGGCCAATTTTCCTCCAACTAACGGGTATTTTTGTACTTTCTTTTATATTTATACCAAAAAAAAGAAAAAATTGTGGACTGTGAATATTATGGCATAGTATGTATTATGGCATTATCTTATATATTTTTGGAGTTGCTAATTAGAGTGCACTGGTATAGTAAATATTATGACATGTCTTATATAATTTTTTTTATTATTTCTCCATTGTTGTTGTTCTTGTTGGTTGAACTTGAAGAAGGCATGATTAATGTATAAACATAATTGGTTGGAAATGATATGTTGTTGATGACTGATTTTTATGTGAAGTAGGTGAAAAAAATTGAGTTGATTGCTATTGGATACTTGCAAACTACTTGTTGAATTTTTCTTTCTTTTGTCAAATTTTGATCTGTGCATTTCATTTCTAATTGCACCATATATTTATAAGAGAGTGTTTGGCAAAAGATCAAATTTCAACTGCCAATAGTGACCTTCAAACGATCAAATTCCAATAAAGGACTAAATTGAAATTAATTTTGAAAACCGAGGGATGTTTTTGTAATTGTGCATATTTTACCAAAATTTTTAGGGGTATTTTTGACAAAGACCAATTTTTGACCGGGAAATTGGTTGGAATTCTACTAGAAGGATGAAATTGAAAATAACAAAAAGAATTGGATGATTTTGAAAATCGATTAAAAATACAAGGATTAAATGAAAATAACCCTGCTGGTGGAACATAGATTTTCATTTTGTGATCATCTGCTGCTTATTCATACTTCTGTTATTGACTTCTAGGAGCAACTTTAGGTTCTGCATTAGTTTATTGACTAATGCACTGCTCAGTGGATGGCAATGATATAAGCAGCCGTCATTCTGTTTTGATTTATTTTGCAGGTGGCATTTTCGGGTTTTATTTTCAATAAGTGTTGCCAATTTTCTTATTTTTATAATTTGGTTTTAGGGCGGAAGAGACAGCCAAGTTCATTCAGTTGCAGGACAAAGAAATGGAGGAATTTGTTAATAAGAGGGAAAAGCTGATGAAGGCACATGAAGATCGGATGGTGGATCTGAAGCGCAGGCACTGGGATGAAAAGATGGCACTTGAAAAGGAATTTGATGAGGAGTTCAATAAGCTTATGGAAGAATACACTCCCAGTAGATCAAAGCAGGATTATAATAAAAACTAGGAACTGGCAGAAATTTAGTAGAACATGAGACTGAAGAATTTTCGTCTTTTGTCTTTCATGTGCATTTAGAATATAAAATAGAATGTCGAACATTCTGATCATGGGAACTTGCTTATTTAAGCTGACGAATTTTTTGTACTGCTACAATCAGATTTTGGCTCTTGCCGCCACTATTTATTTCTGACTTGTGTGTTTGAATGCTGCTTTATGCTTGACCTATGGTATGTTAGAGGATAAGTGTCACGGGGGGCTAACACAGTGGAAATTTACATGCTCACTGTGCCGGCCTACTGCCTGGCTACCTCGTGCTAGTCAGTTTTAGGCTTATTTATTTAATTAATATTAAAAAAATAAAAATAACAAAAATAATTATTATATTATATATATAATAATAATGGTAAAAGTCGAACTTATAGAGTTTGATTTTATTGAATTTTTATTTTAATTTTTATAAAATTTGAAGTCGAGTCGAATTCTCTGTCCTCGACTTTCACTTTAATAGTGGGAGGTGGGGCCAGAGAAGGGGGGTGGGGGAAGATGGATTTATTTAATGCAGAGAGAGAGAATTATACATGGGGGTGGGTGCCGAGAAGGGGGGGGGGGCGCTTTTTGAGGGAATTTTTTTTGGAGTGAGCATTTAAGTTAAATTTCTTAATAAATACGTAATTTTATTTTTAAATGAAAAAATATTAACTTAAATAGATTTTGATGAATGATAAGGAAATATTAATAAGAATTTAATTATATCTTTATTATTGTAATTAAGAAAATTTCGACCTTCCAAAATGTTATATATTATTAATAGGGTTAATTACACCTAAATCCCATTTAAAAATACAAAATTACACTTTACCACAAAAAAAATTTGAAATTATACTTACACCCTCTTTGAAAATTTTCTGTTCCCACCTGACCTCATTTTGTAAAAATTTGAACAAAAAATGTTTACGTCAGCGAAATAATTTACATAAATTTTCAATTTTACCCATCATTTAACATTTATATGTATATTTTTGTACTTATACGAGGATAAATATAATGTATATATAGAGAGTGATGTTAACATTATTACTTTTTTCTCCTTATAAATACAAAAAGCTTATTAACGTGGGAATGATTCGTCATGTTTTATATATATATATATATATATATATTTTAATTTGTGACGCCAATTATATCATTTCATATAATATTAGAATACAAATAAGTAATTTTGCAATTGATGTTATAATAATAATTTTTAATTATTTACATAGTTGACATTGATATAGAATTCTAATAAAAATAAATTATAATAAAGAGTTTTATTCATAATTAATAACCAATCAAATAAAATTAGTTAAAAATCTTAATACTTCCTAGAGTATAATTTAGAAATCTAAAGTATCTCTCGGGAAAAAAAAAGAAGCAATTTGTGGGATCATATCTCATTAATTTAATAGCATTTTAAGTTCTATAATAAGATATTATAAAAATATGAGTAATTTGAGATTTTTAATATTCTTTTATTCTTTTTTAATTGATGCTTCGAAATGCCCATGGCCCAAAGGGAACCCAGGATGGCATGCGATTGAGAGCGGAAAAAACCCCAAACCCAAACTCCTACGAAATATCTAATAAGCAATAAGGCATGGAGAAGGTCCAGGAAGGTTCACGAAGAGCCAAAAAACGGGCTGACAAGGCGACCACCTGGACATGGGGCCATTTTGGCTTCTACGTGGTGAAATCCCTGTCAGACAACTCGAAAGAGTAACAAGTACTTTAACACCAAGGATATTCAAAGATCTAGGGAGGTTGTAGGGCCTGCTCTAACTACCCCTAGGATCCCGAAAAGTCTATCCCAAGAGAAAGCTTATCCCCTTAAAGGATAAGTCTCCAACAGTTAATGATGCAAGCTAGAATATTCCCCTGACCGTTGGAGTCTATCCTTTGGTAACCACTTTCCTAAGTCTCTTGGGGACTAGACTTTTCCAATCAACAGGGGATGAAGTCTATAAGAGGAGATTTACCTCATCGGTAAAAAGTAACGTTTTGCTTAACACCCATACGCACGACCACACTATTACTCAAATCACACTCGCATTGAATCATCATTTATCTCATGTTTTTGCAGTTTTCATTCTTAATTTCATCACTGTTTACTGACTCGAATGTTAGAGTGCTAACGTGTTTTTTGCAGATCCCTTCTTCAAGACCTGTGAAAAGCCAAGCTCAAAGACTTCACATTAGACATATTTGGACGAGCAAATTTTTGCTCGCATTAAACATAACTAAGTGTGAGATTCATGGAAGCACCAAACAGCGGCATGGAAAAGCAGAAGGTTGTTGTTGATTCTCATACGGGAGACACCCAAGCTTTGCAGGTGGTATCGGGGGCACCTCTGGCCCTTGCTCTCCGTAGGGTAGAAGGCTTGTCCAGTCTTACGAAGTATGTGGATCCAACTTGCAACAACACTTCCTCGAACATTTTCTCCGAAAGGCTCCCATCGGGACCATTGGAAATAATGCAACAAATGATTGTGGTAACGCGGCGCGCGTAAATGGTGACTACAACTCAGGTGCCTCTAGCAGCCCCTTGGCAACCAGGGCCCCCGCTCCCATCACAAGAGAAGCTTTAGCAAACTTGCCACTGGGTCACCTACCCTGGGAGGAGAGGCCATTCCCTCACCACAAGAGGATGTCCCCGATCAATGAATGACTCGTGTGGAAAAGGCTTCAAGACATGCAACACCGAGGCCTTGGAGTCCTTCTATAATAACAAGGAGTATCCCTTTTAGCGACGAGGTCATGATGGATGAGATCCCTCTTAATTGCCAAACCCCGACTATAACGGAATATGATGGGACCACGGATCCTCAAAAGCATCTATCTTGGTTTGAGGATATGACTCTCCTTCACCGTTATACGAATGGAGTCAAGTGTTCGGTGTTCATCACTACGTTCGTTCAGGCAGCTCAGTAGAGCCAACTAGTTCAATCAGAACCTTTTGGGAGTTTCGCTCTCTTTTCTTCAATCAATTTGCCAGCAATATTTGACACCGAAAAACAACACTGAGCCTCTTCATGGTCTAGCAGAAGGACTCGAAGTCCTTGAGGGATTACCTTCAACACTTTAATGTTGCAGCCTTGGAGGTCCCCTCAGCTACTTTGGAAGTACGAGCTAGTGCCTTCTCTTAGGGACTATTAGACATGGGTTTCTTCAAATCTTTGGTGAATAAATCGCCATGAATTTTGACAGCCACCTGGCACTGACGAAAAAGTATATCAACATAGAGGAAGTTCGAGCCTCTAAAAAAGGAAGAGTAGGGGGAAAAGAGGAAAGATAGAAAGGGTTCCCAAAGAAGCCAAAGATGGAGTTTTGGGACAAGAAGACTCCCTTCCACTGGGGTTATCCCTTGTATACCCCCTTGAACGCACCCATCATGCAAGCATTGATGGTGGTAGAGGGTCAATGAATTATAGCCTGGCCGAAAACGAACAAAAATGGACATACTCTATCGCAGTTGGACAAGTATATTTGTTTTCACAATGAATATGAGCACACCACGGAGGAGTATCATCACTTGAAGAACGCGATAGAACAATTTATCCAAAATGGATAGCTACAGGAGTTTGTATCCAGGGAAAAAGTGCAGGGTACCGAGCCTTACCAAAAGCGTGACACCGGTAATGAAAAAACACAAGAGGACTCCAGTCCCAATCCTCCACGAAGAGAGGGGCACAAGTGAAAGGTAATGGTACGGCCCGGGAAAGCGTGAAAACGCAACTAAAGAGTAAATAAATCAAACTTATTTTGGAATCAAAAGAGTGTACCCTTTGATTTTTTTGGGTGTTCGGTATTTAAAACACAAATACAAAAAGAATAACACATGCCCAAGCATTTTCTGTGGCTATGGCTTTTTTTGTGTGCATAAAACGTAACTACGGATTATACCTTTCATTTTTTGTGTGTAGATCTGCTACTTTCATTGTTCCATTTCTCCGGAATTCCATTCACACGATCAAACTAGACTTTCTCTAGATCGTCCACACCACACCACAATGGAATCAATGTTTACTACTAGATAGAACAAGATTCGTGAAGAAACAAATCCGACTAACACTATTGATTAGTGTAATCGGGTCTTGTTTGTTTTTAACTTGAACCTAATTAAAAAAAAACACAAGAGATGGAGAATGGAAGAGAAGAATATGCGTTTTCTTGGAGAGAAAAAGGGTGGATGGTTTCTTGACTTTGAGAGAAAGAGAGATATGAAAAATCTTAATTTTTTTTCAAATTGTGTACTATCTCCAAGATACTACTTTAACAACTTAAGTAATGCACATCTAGTGCATTAGTTAAGTTGTGGCTGAGTGGGACTCTACAAGAGACCCCATTCGGCCTTATCTTCCTCTCAAGGAGGAATCAACTCCTCTTTGACTTGGTCTAGGCGACTAAGGCTTATTTTGGGATGGACTGGGCTTGTTTTTAATTCACCAATTGAATAAAATCAAGCCCCGTAAAGGTCCATCGGATTTTTTTTTTTTTGTTTATATTAAGGGTGAATTACAATGATCTTTCCTAAGGCTTGACATAATTACGGATACCTCTTTATCGCTTAAAAAATTACAACTACCCCCTGTGGTTTGTAACCGTCTAACAAATAACTCATTTCTATCTATTTTTATGGGTGAACTGACCAAAACTCCCTTATGCAAATTGAATTATTTTTTTATAATTTTTTAAATTTTTTTGGATAAAAATACACAGGGAGAGGTTTATTACGTTTTTCACATAGAGGAGCAATAATGTAATTTGCCTCAGCTGACTTTCCTACAATTTTAGAAAAAATTCAAGGGCAAAATGGACCATTTCAGGCACTTGGTTAAAATTACAAACTTTAGCAGGGTATTCGTAATTATACCTAACTCAGGGGCGGTCATTGTAATTCATTCTTATATTGATCCAATTAAACAAAAGACCAACATCCAGTTAAATAAGCATAAGCCCAACTACACTAATTAATTAATTAGACCAAGTCCAGTTAAATTAATCCAATCCATATGATTATGCTAAGCCAAAAATTAATTAATTCAATTAATTAAATCTTGGGTCATCCATAAAAATGGACTTTAGCAATAAATGACCCAATCATTTATATTCTCCATGAATTAAATTTACAATTAAACTAATTTATTTCTTCTATAATTAATTTCAAATTGATTTTACCACTTTCATAGTGATTTGTGTGTGTCTTTTTAAGTTCACCATCAGCTCGGCTTAGGCTTGTGCCATTAAATCAAAAGTGCCAATCACTATGAGTGTTCGTCTAGCAACGGCCCATGGCACTAAAGACTAAGTAATATTGGCGTGAACATTTAGCTCATGAGTACCACACAGGTATGGTTCTTCCATCAAGTTGTCTTCCGATCTAAGTATAGTGTATGAAATTGGGCACCGGTTCATATCCTAGATTAAAAGCTATGATCAATACTCATTTGCTTTTACTTAATTGATCGACATAGGAAACCATCCTATTCAACCAATTACTGTGGCCACAAACTCTAGGAGCTTAAACACATCTCAAAGTGCATAGGAGAACTCACTGTCATTTAATGAAGGGGCTGAATTCTATCTTTGAACTCACCGTCCAAGACATGGTCACCTCTTGCAAGGCCCAAGATACAACCATTAAATGTATGTGACTGCCGAGGAGTACTAGTCATACCGACCAAGCCTTAAAGGTTTCCATATGACGACTCTTCACGAGTTAGTTTAGTCGGCTTGACAACCTTATCAACCACCCACTAAAGTTGCATAGACGTCCAACGTCTGTCGCCCATGAAAAACGACACCCATCCAATGAATACGACACTTAGGACTCTTGATGTCGTGCCTCAATATCCTCGACTTGGAACGTTTCAGATCCAACCCTCAGAAATTGGTTTCATAGCTACCATCCAATTTGCAAACTAATTGCATGAGTTGTTCGTTTGGTCTGTGGGCTTTGTTTTGATGTTAAAGTAGTATAATATAAATAGTAAGCACAACACATATATATTGGCAATATGAACACATTGCTATTCATTAAATCCAATATTACATTGTAAGGAATTGCCAAATACATTAAGGAATTCCCTCTAAAGATATCTACACCACCTATGATGAATTTCCCAATAACCCTATACTAGTAGGCGTCAGAGGATTTCGGTAAATCAACGATTGATCAACAGAGAAGACAGAAAACTCATTTCTCGTTGAGAGATGAACGAGAGCAAGAGGACAAGAGGAGCAAATGACTGTATGAAAGATGAAAGCCAATGCCTTCTATTTATAGACCTCCTTTGAAAAAGGCAAAGTTCAACTTGTCTTCTTCTTTTTGCAAAATTGAAGACAAGTTTGATATTCTTCTTATAAAAAGACAAACGTGTTTTGTCATATTAAGAAGAGAAGTTCAATTTTATATTTCCATCTTCAAGAAGAGGAGATCAATTTTGCTTCTTCTTCTTACACAAGGATAAACTTGTTTTATCTTATTAAGAAGACAAGTTCAACTTTGCTTCTTCTTCTTACAAAAAGACAAACTTCTTTTGTCATATTAAGAAGAGAATTTCAACTTTGCTTCTTCATCTTCAAGAAGACAAATCCAACTTTGCTTCTTCGTCTTCAAGAAGACAAGTTCAACTTAGATGAGAAGACAAGTTCAACTTTGTTTCTTCATAAGAAGACAAATTCAACTTTGCTTCTTCGTGTTCAAGAAGACACGTTCAACTTTGCTTTTTCATAAAAAGACAAATTTAATTTTGCTTCTTCGTCTTCAAGAAAACAAGGTCAATTTTGTTTCATAAGAAGACAAATTCAACTTCACTTCTTTAAGAAGACAAATTCAACTTTGATTCTTCGTCTTCTCCAAAATTAATCCAATTAATTATTTTCAAGAATTCCATCATGGATTTGTGTGTGACCCTTTAGGTTCACTACTCAACTAAACTTGGGCTTGCATCACATATACAATTGAATTAGCAATTTATTCACATTAAATTAATTAGATCATACATAATTAATCACCCTCGATTAACTCCTTAATTGGAGGATATCCATTACCATGGGTGGCCACCTAGTAATAGTCCATGGCACTAGAGAATAGGTAAATCTTCATGAACCTGTAACTTTGTACTACTCATTTATCAACATAGAAAACTCCATACCTATTTGATCAACTACTGTGACCACGGATTTTGGAGAATACAATGTACAGAACATAGGAGATTCTTCATCATCCATGGTGAGCAATAGATCCTATCTTGGAACTCACCAACCTTCATGCATGCTTTGACTATGTCTGTAACATGAATTTTTAACAACTATAGAAGAAACCATAGCTGCATTAGACATGATCAAGTCATATCAAGTCAAAGGATCACTTAATGCACTATCGTAACAAAAGAGAATCAAGTCATACCGATTATGCCCCAAAAAGCTTCCATATGACATCTCCTACGGGCCAGTTCAGTGAACTTGATAACTCCTTATCAAGCACTCACTAAAGTACATAGCGTCGTACGTCATTGTTTATGAAACGCAACAATCATCATATGAATGCATCACTTAGTTCAAGTCTCTGAGGAATCATGGTCGATGCCCCGTCTCAAGCGATTCATTGACTTGGAATATTTTAGATTAAACCATAGAGATTAATTACACGATCACCAACATATGCACGAGCCAACCCCGTAGCGTTATGATCTAAAGGCTTCAACCAAATGCATACAAGTATTGTATAATGCATAAGATGAAGATGACCAAAGAACAATATATAAACATTTTATTGAAAGATATCTTTTAGAATGACTGACAATGAGCCAATAATTGGCTTGACGGTCACCAATTCTAACAAGTATTACCCCTCTCGCTGGGGGATGAGCCTTGCAGAAGGACGTGCATGATGAAGTTTCTAGTGGTGGACGTTCCCTCCGCCTACAATGCAATACTAGGAAGGCCCACACTCACTCCTTCTAATCGGTGGTATCTATATTGCATATGAAGATCAAAGTCCCCGCCCGCGTGGGATAGGGGAAGTAATAGGGGATCAATTGCAAGCCATAAAGATTATGTAGAAGTTGTCTGTAAAAGACGGACACGGGGTCACGTGGATCTCTCCCTAAAGGATTCTCGTGAGCATAAAGGAAGAACCCCGTGCTTGAGGAAATGTTATTCCATCAAAATGAAAGCGAGATTGCACATAAGGGCTCCCTCTGGTATTAACGAGGTACAACGCCTCACCAGGAGAATAGCTGTCCTCAGCCAATTCATTTTCAAGTTCACATAAAGGAGTTTGTGTTTCTTCAAAATTTTGAAGAACGCCAAAAACTTCGAATGGGGAATAAAATGCCAAAACTCCTTTAAAGATCTTAAGAGGTATGTAGCAGGGCTCCCCTTATTAGTCAAGCCATCTCCTAGCCAACAGGTTTGGGCTTATTGAGCTGACCGATGGAGGCCACTCATTTAGTTTGTACTTTTGGATAAATGATTGAGGGAAGCATCATCAATAATTTATTCTAAAATTTTGATTTCAACAACTATCGACCAGACTAATCTATTTGCAACCCAACCAAAATTGGACCTATTGATTTGAATATAGTTTGGACCCGATGATTTTAAATTTAATCCATTTAGAGTCAACTCTAATACGATCCAATTTACCCATTTGCCACTTCTACATTATGAAATTGTGATTCTGAAATTAAAGTTGCTACTAGAGAGAATAATATGATTTAGTCATTCAGGCATTTGTATCATAGACGTAGGTCATATGGCCAAACCACATAAATGTTTGCGAATGATTTTTTTTTCTTTACATATCAAAAATTCTGACATGTTATTAGAGTGTGTTGTTGAAAAAAAAACAAGAAGAAGAAATTAAAGCTGCAAGGGGATGGAAATTTCTTTTATGGAAACATGACACTTTGACCAAAAAATTTTGAGAAATTATCAAGTGTGTTTGGACAGGAAAAAGAAAAGAAAAGGAAATAATGAAATGATTTCTATTGCCTTGATGTGTCTTTCTAGAATGTAAGATAAATAGGAAAGTGAATTTCTTTAAAAATCTGGTGATTATAGATTTAGGAAGTAGTGCCGGGAAGAAATGTATATGAAAGTAAATTTTAGAGTAATATTTTCGAGTATGATAGGTTAAAATGAAATTCGTAGGAAAGAAAATTATTAAAATAGATTTTCTTGATTCAAAGAAATAATCATCCAATCGGGGTCTAAATTTTTTAATAGTAAAAAATTTCAATTCAAACCGTCCTTCCCAAAACGATACTCTTTACGTACGTATATAAACTCATCAAGAAGAAGTGGGTGTTTGACTAAGCTTGTTTGTAAGATCTTACAGGCCATACGTTTTGTTTTTCAAATTTCTAAAATCTTAGTAATACTGATGTATATAATAGTAATTATAATTTACTCACAAGGACATAGAGTAATTTGTTGGGTCTACCACATGGTAAATATATGCACTTTATCACATTATAAAATAACTAAAGCTACTATTCATTGATTTGACTACTCATACAATATTTCTCTCTCTAAGGACTTGGGGTGCAATTGTGTCGAAGGCAACCTTTCCCGATTAATCCTTCACTAAGAACCACAACCACATCATTGGCGCCGTCTGTGGGAAACATTGCCCTGACATTGAGAATGCAAACCAGGTCACGAGCACGCGACGTTTACGGGATGGACATTGCCCCAGAGACTCATGATAACGGGGCAGAACTGCATCCACCCCATGAACAATCACCACCCCATGGACAAGATCCCCCGAACGGAATGGCTGGACCACCTCTTAGCCAGGAACCACCCTATGAGCAACAGCCTCAGAACGAAGCCCCCCCTAGGAAGCGCCCCACCCCAAGGAGCAACGATCCAGCTGACACAAGAAGCATTGTTAGCGTTGATCCAAGACGCTACCACTCGTGCAGCCGCACAAGCAGTGGCGCAATTTGCGAACAACCACCCCATGAACCAGTCCCCTCCTTCCCCTCGCTGAAGTCGAGAAATCCTCGGCTCCCGAGGGGAATGAGCAGAGGGGGGAAGAGGTGAACAGCAGAGTTTCTAGACCAGAGGTTGCCCAGGACCCGGACCAACTCCCCCCACAATCGAGGCAGCCCACGGCACCTTTACCTTCAAGAGTGATGGAGGATCCCTACCTCCCCTTGGCAGTGGCCCCCCCAAGGCGTAGCCCTTTCAGCTCGGCAATCCTAGCCGAGGCCCTCCCGGCGGGAGTGAAGGTCTCGAACCTCTCAGAATATGACGGCACAGGAGAGCCACAAGAACATCTAGACAAATTCTACGCTAAGATCGATTGGTATGATTTGAGTGATGCGGCGTACTGCAAAGTCTTCCGTACCACATTCTCAAAATGCGCTCTAGCTTGGTTCAATCAACTGCCCGTTGGAACAATTTCCAGCCTCGAGCAGTTGACACAGCGCTTCCAACACCATTTTTCTATGAACAAGAAGGTCCCAAAAACGGCCGTGTACCTGTTCACTATTCGACAGAAGAAAAGAGAGTCGCAGAGAGACTATATTCAAAGATTTGTGGAGGCAGTGCATGAGGTGCCCCATGTTAACCATGAGTTGTTGGCCAGCATTGTCCAACAAAACCTACTCCCAGGAAGATTCAAAGAGTCGATAGTCGGAAAGCCCCCGGCCACTTTGGAAGATTTACTTATGCGATCACAAAAATATATCAGAATAGAGGAGTCCAAAGCCACAGATCCTTCCCCCGATTTCAAGAGGAAGGGGAGGGAAGAAGAAATTGAGCCGAGAAAGAAAGAGGAGTGTAAGCACCAGCCGCCAACTGGATTCACGCACTACACTCCTCTTAACGCCTCTAGAGGAGAAATTTTGGTGGTGGCCGAACAATAAGGTTTGATCAACCAATGGCCAAGGAAAATGAAAGACAACCTCAAGAGACTTAAATCGGACAAATATTGCCGTTTTCATCGGGACAAGGGGCACACGACGGAGGACTGCCACCACTTCAAAAACGAGATAGAAAAACTGATCCAACGAGGATATTTGAGGGAATATGTGAATCGACGTCCGAGAGGACAAGCATTCGACCAGGGGCCGAGTCGCACCCCCCCCAACTCGATTCCCGCCCAGGACCCGAATGGGGACAACCTCCCCACAGCAGGAGTCATAGCAGTGATTTTAGGAGGCCCAGCTGGCGGGGACTCTGGAAATGCAAGGAAAGCGCTAGTCTGGGAAACAAGAGGAGCCCATTGGCAGACCCCCATTCAAGTCCATACCATTGGCATGGGGAAACAAGAGGAAATCTCCTTTACCTCACGAGATATGGATCCCAGGAGAGATCAAAACAACGATGCCTTGGTAATTTCGGCGACACTATCCAATTTCTGGGTCAAGAAAGTGTTGGTGGACAGCGGAAGTTCAGCGGACATTATATTCTACGATGCATATGCCCAACTGGGGATCGACAACGCCCGATTGCAGAAAATTAACACCCCATTCACCGGGTTCAGCGGAGAGATGATCGAACCATTAGGGGAGGTGATGTTACCACTTTCATTGGGCTCCTACCCCAAAAGATCAACTAAGATGGTGAAATTTCTCGTGGTCAAGGCGTCGTCCGCTTACAATGTCATTTTGGGAAGGCCGAGTCTGAACCTCTTTCGGGCCATAGCATCCACATTCCACATGAAACTTAAGTTCCCAACCCCGGAGGGAGTGGGAGAAGTCGTAGGGGATGAACGAATGGCGAGAGAATGTTACGCCAACACCCTGAAGAGATCGCGGGAAAAACTGGACGGCCGAGGATTAAATGAAAAAGGAAAAAGGATCATGCAAATACAATTTTCGAAGCATGGGAAACCCCGGAGGATCCCATGGATGGGAAGTTCGGAGAAAGAAGAGTTGAAGCCATCGAAGAGTTGAGGGTAATTAATCTCGCATGGGAAGGCGAGGAAAGAAATACGAAAATAGGCACCACAATGAGCCTCCTTGGAGTGTTGCAAACTTGAAGAAGTATTATCCTTAACGAACGGCAGGGAAGTGAAATTCCCCTTTTGACTCAGTATGTAATAGAGCTAGTATGGGTGGCCGAGCTTTCATTTCCCTACCCACCCCCCCTTCTCTTTTCGACTAGTTCCCTTTTCTCTTGTAACTCTGAATTTAAACTTGATGAATGAAGTTATTTTTCCGCCGTAGTATGAAACTTATCCATAGGGAGATCCCTAAAGTTTCGAAAGGTCCCTTTAGGTATCAACGAGCGCCCCGGACTACGCAAACGAAACCTCACAGAGATCCTCCCTAATAACGTTGCCCCGAAAAATTTTGCCCCCCTTGAAGTTGGTAAAAATCAACTCCGGGGCTCGAGCAAAAACATCTCTTGAGGTGACCTTCGATAAACATGACTTAAAAAACACAAGTTTCATATCATGTGCAATTGCTGAATATATATCATAAATGTCTGACTATAGTAGTCGGAAGAAAACACGCAGGTACTACATACTGCTGATAACATATCGAAACATCCGACTATAGAAGCCGGAAGAAAGTCATGAAATTCCTAATACATCGATTACAGGAAATAAAATCCTAAAATATCAGTCTTTAAGTACAGATAGAAGGTTAGCAGTCGACAATAAACATAGCAAACACTCAACGCGGGAAAGACACAACCCCCCTCATCTCACTCACCGTCCTGGGGGGCTTCGCCGCAAGCCGGACCGGCATCCCCCTCTTCTTCTTCACTTAAGTCGGGGTCAATGCCAACTACGTCCTCCTCAGTAATTTGGCCCTTGTCGCGAAGAACACCGCGAAGAAAACGACGACATTTATATATGGCAGATTCATACACGGGGATGGCCCTTTCCGTTACAGTACCCTCAAAGCTATCGGACGCTTGAAACTCGAAAATGGCCTCCTCCTTGGTCTTGCCGACAAAGGCAACTCTGGATGAAGATGCCAAAAACTTCCTCCTGGTACTCACCTCCCGCTCGTAGCGGCACTCCATCCCGGTGAAGTCCTCGAGAACCTTGTCTCTCTCCTCCCTCAACTTCGAGCACTCATTCTCACGCCGCTTCGCAAGTGCAGTTTCTCCCCTCCTCGGCGAGCGCTGATTTCGGGCTAGTGTGTTCAGGGTGAGGGACTACACAAATAAAGTAACGCACCAGTTAAACAAAGTGCACGAAAGTTAGACGCATAGAGCAGAAGACAAACATAGTGAAGTAAAAGGATAAGCCACTCACTCGGGCGGCATCCCCGGCCAACAATTCATCCACCTGCTCGTCGCTTAGGGTGAAAAATCGAGTTAGATCATCGTTGCTCACTACATCCCTTGTGCGATTCCAAGCCAACGAAAGGTCGACAGTGTCCCAATACGACTGTATGCCCTCCGCCTGATTCACCCGGCGGTGAAAATGCCACCCCGTGGAACACCCGCGGGAAACGACCCTGAAGGAACATCCCTCGCTCTCTTTGGCGGGGGAGAAACCCCGGAGTGAACTCCCGTGGCTCGAGAGTCGGAGGCGCCGCAAGAGGAAGATGGGAGCCCGCCTCCACCCGAACTCGCGGATGCACCGGGTGGTGGGCGAACCGAGCCTTGCTCGCCACGCTTCTTTTCCTTTGCGGCGGCCCTCCGCAACGCAACGGTGTCGGCGTCCATCTTCTTACCTGCCGAAGAAAACAAAACAAGGAGAGAATCAATACATAGAAAGGAAAAACAAACATATGATAAAAGAAAGCACAAATAAACGTCAATACCAGAGGGGAAATAATGTGATAAGTATATAATGCGACTAAACAACCCCGCCGCCATAAACCTCTCACGGAGTCTACCAAATTCCGTACAATGCCCATGCAAAATCGGCGAACTACACCAATCCGTAGCAAAACCTCAACCGTCGTCCCGGACGTAAAAAAACTTTTCTTTCCAAGGGCCTTTAGAAGAAATAAGCCCGTCCAAAAACATACACCCCATGCGGAAACTCAGGTAAAAATATCGACCATCATCCGTAGAGGAAGATGGCTCGGGCACACGATGGATGCAAAATAAAGCATGAAAACTATCTAACGACAGGGGAAGTCCCATCTCGATGAAACGCCGCCGCCAAGCCTCGAAATACATGAAGGAGTTGGGCATGAGCTGGCTAACACAAACCCCGTAACTCTTGATCAACGTTACTAAGAGGGGATGTGGAGGAATCGAGAATCCGCTATCAAAGTACGACGAATACACGGTGAAATACCCATCGGGGGGGTGCCTAATCCTCTGCCCGCGAGAAGGAAGAACAAACTTATGCGCGGAAGGCACCCTATACTCCCTCCGTATAAAGGCTAAATGTTCACGTGTAAGGACGTTGTCGCAAGTCCCCACGTCCACCACTCGGGGTCTTCGGCCACCCCGCGCCCACGGGCGTGTCGCGTCTTCAGCTCCCAGGGCCATAATTACACTCGGACGCCCAGCTACCTCGAGAACCTCGGACTCTTCGTCCTCCCCCTCACTCTTAGATTCCCCCCTCTCACTACTAACTTCATCGCTCTCACCTTCATTCTGGTCGTCATCATCGCGCTTATAATCATCGGCCTCCCATCCGCCGTGACAAGTGTCCAACCCACCTGAGTTAGGTGAATCAAAATCAATCAAGTTCTCCAAAATCATCTAAAGAGTCGACAGAACACGGGGGAAAGTCCCTCGTCACCGCACCGAGGAAATCATCCCAAATATTTTTTGAGGAAATTCACCCGGACGCGGGCGAAATAGACGGAGTGTCGCCTGAAACCGGGAGGGGAGCTCCCGCTCCCCAGCCCGAGGCAACACCTCGGGCCGGAGGGGAGGATGGCACCCCCTCCCAGCCAGAGGTATGGCCTCGAGCTGGAGGGGACGCCCCCCCCAGCCCGAGGCACCACCTCGGGCTGGAGAGGGTGCCTCCCCCCAGCTTGAGGCACTGCCACTGCCTCGAGCTGGAGGGGGGGCCACGCCCCGTCTCCCGTCTCAAACCCGCCCCTCGGACCCTCAGCCCACGTGTCCGTTGACCCACCACTACCCACTCATAGTGTGTCGCCTCACTACTCCCTCCAAAACCCTCGTCACTAGACATGGCAATGCAGTATACTTGTACAAAGCAAAAAGTGTGGAAGAGAATTGCAAGTAAGTGTTTAGTAGAGGAGGAAGAAGGTACCTTTGGAAGCCATGAGTACTACTTGAGAGTTTGCTCTTGAAGAGTGAGGAAAAAATGAATGTGGTAAGAGGGGGAGGGGGCGACTAATTAATGAACTCCCACCCACCCACCACCAAGTCTTCAATGCACCAGATATCTTCTGCTGCAGCATCTACTTTTGCCCAGATTACAATTTCACCCAACGTATTGTGTCCGAGAGTGGGGGGCTGTATGATGTATATAATAGTAATTACAATTTACTCACAAGGGCATAAGAGTAATTTGTTGGGTCTACCACATGGTAAACATATGCACCCTATCACACCATAAAATAACCAAATCACTGTAAATACAAGATATATTATTTTTTAATGGGAAGCTACTATTCATTGATTTGACTACTCATACAATATTTCTTTCTCTAAGAACTTAAGGTGCAATTGTGTCGAAAACAATCTTTCCCGATTAATCCTTCACTAAGAACCACAACCACATCAAATACAAATTTTGAAAACTGATAGGTTATTTTTAAAAAATGAAGCTTGAGTAGAAGGCAAAGACGGACAGAGAGGCAGACATGCTTGCTTATCCGTTATAAATATTAATATGCTGCTTCTTTTCAATGCAATCATCTTCCTTAACTCTCTAAAATACTCCACCGGAACTACGTATTATCTCTCTCATCTAGCCATTAATTATTACATTGTAAATTTATATAAATTACTCCAAATATTACTTGCTTCTTATTTTTCCTTTGTTTTTTTTTTTTTGGGAAATTCATATGTTTCAAATTCACAATATGATAGGAATCATTAAAATGCATGCCACAAAAACAAACTCCACACACACACCCGGATGGGATGCGTGCGAGTATATGCAAATATAATCGTACAAGTTTAGCATATATATGACTTTATGTAAAAGTGGGAAACACAATGGACCCAAATGAGGTGGTTCTTTGGTTGTATGAGAACCTGTGAGAAACCTCCGAGCTAGAGCTATGGTCCAGCCATTTTCCTTTTCCTAAAAAAATAACTGCAAAAGTGTGATACTCAAACAAGGACATGGCAAATCCATCATTAATAACAAATTGAAGAGTAAGATCCAAATCGTCTTTCCCAAAAAGAAAAGAAACAAACACAATATTGGTTACTTTTTTGTTTGTTTGGTTACAACCAACAATATATGTTATTGCCAACAATGGAAGAGGCTCCAAATCTTGTCTTTCTTAGGTAAATTACATATTAGCCCATGTGTTATTCAAATGTTCAAAATAAGCTCATATATATAAAAAAATACCACATAGTTCCTCGTGTTTTTTAAAATAGAGCAAATTATCCCCTCCCTTCTAGAAGTGTACCTCATGCGCGAAAAATACAACGAGTAAGCATTTTTTGCCCGGCAAAGACCAAACTACCCCTGTCTTCCCCAAATAATCTTAAAACCCCAATTATAATATGTCTATATATTTAGATATAATTTTTTTTTAAATTTACATATTTTTAAAATATAATATAAAAAATATAATTCAATTAAAAAAAAAGCCACCTCCTTTGGCACGAGCGGCGGAGAAGCGGGCTAATCTCGCTAATGGAGGGGTGGGCGGCGATCGGTGTTGGTAGAAAATGACTGTGGTCGACGGTTGTCGCATGGTGGTGGTGGGCCGGCGGAAGAAGAGAAGGAATGGGAGGATGCGATGGGTGGGATGTCAAATGCTCGCCCATTGGACGAGCTTTCCAGCGGTGGTAGGTTGGCGTTGAGAGGTGGTCATGACGTAGATATGGGAGGAAAGAGAAACTAGATCTAGAAATTGAAAAATGAGTGGAGGGGGCTGGGACTGGGGCTAGGGCTGGGAGAGGGGTTTCGCTGATGGCGGGGGCTGGGGAGGGTTCCAGTGTGCGACGGGCGGTGACTGGCCCATTCTCTTATATATATATATATATACAAATATATATACATATTTATATATTAAAATAATATATAATTATCTATATATTACAACAATTTATTATTATTTTCTATATATTTAAATTTAATATCATTTAGTAATATATAAAAATTCTGATTAAATTTGGACCGATTATTATATTAAATCGTAGTCACTTATTTATAAATATGTATTTGTGCAAAAAATAATTAAATCTGAGCCACATATTTAGATCAAATTAAATATAAATCATTGATTTAAAAAGGACATTTTGTCATTGCACCTTAAGACTTGCGTTCAAATGCACAAAGGAGCAGTGTACACCTTTTTAAAAAACACAAGGGATTACACGGTAACTTTTTTTCATAAGGGATTATTTGAATATTATGGATAACACAGGGCGTAATATGCAAACACATTTCCTTTTCTTTCTCTTTGAATCTTTTTCTTTCCCCCTTTTTCTTTTTTATTTATTTATTTATATGCACTTTAAAAAAAGTGAACATGAACAATAAACACAATTTAGGAACTACTTGTCTGTGGTATTTGGCACCTAAGTTGCTTTCTCTTTTATGTTATCTAACACAAATTAATCGTGTATATATATATATATATATACATATGAATTTCGATACGACATAATTAAGGTGGTCTACCATGATACTTAGGGGTAGCTACTGAGCTTAATTCGACAAGGCTACTTTTCTAGAAATTGCACAACCACCATATGTTACAGGCTATATAGCTAAGATATAGAAATTGATGGATTGTGGAAAAAATTTGGATGTGACGATGTAAGTTCAACTTTAGGGCAAACGAATTAATATATATATATATATATATGTATATGCTAGTCATATAGAGTTTGTGATTTTTCTTAAGGTATTATCCCTAAAAAAAAAATCGACTTTTTACTATACTTATATCAATACTATTAACTACAGTTAAACAAAATCAATGCAAAATTTAAATTTTGTCACGGTTAATTAATATTTGCTATAGGTTTTAGTAGTTTGGATAAATTATAGTAACTTCCCTTGAGGTTAGACTAAAATACACAAACACCTCCTATTTTTTGTAAAATTACAGCTACACCCCCTGAGGTTATAATTGTATTACAACTATACCCCCTATTCAAAGGCAAAACTTACACTAATACCCCCTAAAAAATATTACACTAACACCCCTCAGGGGATGTAACTGTAATTGTGCAAAAGATATGGGGTGTTTGTGTAATTAGACTTAACTTCAGAGGGTGTTAATATAATTTACCCTAATTTTTAACCATAGCTAAAATATTTGTCATGATTTTGACTATGACTAATGTTTTTGGCTATACTTGCAGAAAATGATGATTAATGACCGTTGCAAAGCTATAATTATTTTATGTTAATCATGATTTTTTTTTTACCATAGTAATTAATCATTGCCGAAAATTGTATTTTTTTTAGTGTATGTTTAATTGTGATATGGGGTATTGTGGGGAATGGGAATGAGAGAAGAAGTTGGCTGCATATCGGATCGATTTGATAATTATATGGCAAAGGTAAATCAAACTGGGAACGTGCACAACATAATTTTTGTGCCACATTGCAAGAAAATGGCAAGAAGAATTGAAAATGTTGTGGTTCGGACCTAATGTAACTAATGTAAGACATAATTGGGTAAAAGAAGATAGAATCAAACAAGTAAAGAAATAAATTCTAAGTAAATAAATGGTCATGTCACTGATACAACGAAACTGCTTTCCGCTTTTATAACCAATTGATAACGAATATTCCTACTGTGTTACGTTCAAAACAAAAGATTCTAATTGAATTTGCTACATAGTGTGATGTTTGTAATTTTATTGAGAGTTTATCATGTTATTAATACATAAGCTTATTGTAGTAGTTGAACTTGTTCATACACATGCATAACATATATATACTTTAAACTAAAAGCTCTTTTTTTTTTTTTTTTTGAAATTTTATAAAACTATATGTAATTTTTCTTAAAACAATTTTTTCACGTGGAATAATAACTCGACACCATCTCCACTTAATTCTTACTTTTTCTCTTGCTAATAATTACAGAATTTAAAAGAAACGAAAATCTGAATTTTCACTGTCTGTGACTCTCTGGTCCATTTGAAGTGAGATAATAAAATTGAGAGGCCGGGAGATCTGTAATTATGAAGTTTTAATATTAAAATGGAAGAGTATAATGTTAATTTCCTTATATTTTAATATGGGTGTACTCAATTACGGTATGGGGGATGCAATGATGTATGTACCAATTCCAATTTCCAAACACAAAAACAAAAACAAAAACCAGAGAAGATACTGCGGCTGCTCCTTCTAAGGACACAAATGTAATTGCATGGAACATCCGCAGAAAGAGGCCCGCTCCTCCATCTAGTCATTCCTTTGAAAGACGGCCCCAAATTTTGTCATTTCTTAAACCCACACTTTTAGGCTCCCCATTCTGCCCTTCCTCCTCGTCCTCGCCTACCCCACCCGCACCACCACCCACTCCCGCACCCTCCATCTGCAGAAAACAACACTTAGAGAGAGAGAGAGAGAGAGAGAGAGAGAGAGAGAGAGAGAGACGTAATACAAAAACTATAAAGGCAAGCGGAGGAAAAATATAACCAACGGCAAAGGAAATAATATCTCATTTCAATGGAAAACATTTCCCATTCACTTCCAAAGCGGAGCTTCTCCTCTAATTCCAATGCCGCCTTCACTTCTCACAAGTCCGTCTACGACGACGTTTTTGGTGGCCCCCCCAAGTTTGGCCTCCCCACTCTCGCCCCCCGTCTCGAGGACTACTCCGAGATTTTCGGCGGCTTTCACGCCTCCCGATCTTCTTCCATTCCTCTCCTCCATCTCCCGCTCATTGGTGACGACTCCCACCAACGTTTCGACGTCCCAACTCCCTGTTTCGACTACTCTGAGGTTTTCGGTGATTTTGGAGGCTTCGCTTTTACGGCGTCGTTTGAGGATTTGATCGGGCACTCCAGCGGTGGATATGACTCCTCTGATGACCCGTGGTATCGTATATTCCTACTCGTTTCTTCACTCTTCTCTGAGTACCCACATTATCTATAAGGTTGAGCGCTATTGGGGTTCTGGTTTGTTTCTTCTTGTTAATCTTGGTACAAAAAGAATCTTCTACTACTTGAACTAAGGCTGCCGATGACTTTGTATGACGCGCAGTAACTTTTTTTGAGTATGTGAAGGAGGATATGAGAGGGAAGAACAAATGTATCTAATGCGAGGAAGGAATCTGATACTGGATTTTCCCCTTTATATTTAAACTATTGCTTCAACTTACCAAAGCGTATATGAGTAGCTAATAGGTGCATGTACTTCCATTTGTTAGTACCTAATATCTCTGTTTAAAATGGGTAGTTAAATTCCGTGCATCTTATAAAGAACTAATGAGAACAAAATGCGCAGATATACTGGTTGCAATATTTATTTGATGAAGCAATTTTTTTTTTCCAACTTTTTATTCAGGGAATTATCTTTGGTAGTCATGGTTTATAGATACAGAAGAATTTGAAGATCTCTATTCTCCCTCTTATTTGTTAGTGGCTCCGGGGGGGGGGGGGGGGGAGGGGGGCGCAGGGGTTGCGGGAGTGGAATTGTACTCACGTATCGTGTATGAAAGAAGAAAGTGGTCAACTCCCTAATTTGGCTATCCTTTTATCGTAGGAGTCCAGCACAGAGTGGGTCTCTGTCAGATGAATTAGATCCTCTGGCTGGATCTGACAAGAGTCACAGGTTATCAGATGGAGACGTTCACCAGTCTGAAAGTATTAACCAGCTCAATATATCTTATAACAAGTCTAGTCAGAGAAATATGGCAACAGTTTTAACTGAGAGCAGTCATGTAACTAATTTTAGTGCTATTCCTGGATATACTTCCTCTCATTATGGAAGCCCTGCTTCCTGGAAAGGGGAAGATGAGCACTGCTCCGTGCATGTGAATGATGATCTCAACAACAGTAAAGAATTTGTGGGAAGAGTTACAGAAGAAAAATACTGCAAGGGCTTGTCTAACCCCTTACCTAATGACTTCAACACACATGGGAATGATTTTAATCCTTTAGGAAAACATGTAAATTCAACTTCTGTGCGGGATAAACCATTTGTGACTGTCTCTGATATCAGTCTTCGAACTAAGCCTTCACGACTTCCGCCACCTTCAAGACCTCCACCTGCCTTAGTTGTTAAAAATGGAGAATGTGAGAGATCAAATTCAAAACTCAAGGCTTCCAAAAGTTATGCCTTTGACAGAGTGGCAGATGATAGTACATCGTTCTTTGATGTGGAAGTGGATGCTGCCACATCTGTTGGGGATAGGGAAAATGGAAGTCGGAATGTTGAAGTGAAGCATGGAAGCACTAAAGAATCAATTGATAGAAAGGACACCTGGGACCATAGTGTTATGCAATTGGGAGAGCAAATAAATAAGACTATCAGGGTAAGCAGCAACAGTGAGGATGAGAAAATGGTTCAATCTCGTGGAAAAGAAACCGCCGTCTCAGCACATGTTCTTGAAGACAGGATAGGATCAAGAAAGGGCACAGAAAAAACTTCAAGATCCCAAGACCTGGAATATCATGACCATATGGCGGGTAATTTCTCTGGGGTTGTTGCATGGAGGGAAGCAAAAGAATATTTTGAGGTCATTGAAGAAAATATATCCAGGCAGGCCTTTGATACAGTTGAGGGTTGTGATACTTTGATGCAACATGTGAATCAAAATAATTATGGACATCAAATGACAACATACTATGGAGCATTTAACAAGAAGGGAGACGATAAGAAATTTGAAGAAACAAAGGAAGATCCTGAAAGGAATCAACCTGAGATGAAGGGAGAGCATTGTGACTGGGGTATCATGCTGCAAAAGGAAAAACCAAATGGAAGGTTGAGCAATCAAATGGAGTTTGAGGAGAAAGTAATACTGAACAAACTGGCCTGTATATGCGATTTAGATATGGTGATACCGGAAAACTTTCAGCTGCTTGGAGAACGTGAAATGCTAAATGGCAATATGAGTGCAGTGGAAGATAAACAAAAATTAAGAGCATCCCATAAAGCAATGGATATCGAGAAAAGCTTCGTAGATCCTCAACTTACCAAACAGAATAGTGGGAAACACAAACAAAATATTCTGGGGGAAGAATGTCAGAGAAGACTTGAAGAAGTGGAGGGAGCAGAACCCACATACATAGTAAAGGAGAGAACAGAAGCTGAAGAAATTGAGAAACAAACTGGTGGCACTTCTGGAATTAGAAATGAGAACAAACTGAAACAGACTCATGAGTTGAAAGAGAAATGGATGATCCTTAAAGAGGCTAAGAAGCATGGAGAGAGTGGCCAGAATTCATATATAGATGCTGGGCATGAAAAAGGTGGGGTTGAACAACTTTCTTCTGAAGTTGACGAAGACAAGGAGAGGCTTAGCGAGGCTGGTAAGAAAAGAGTGAATGAGTTGACATTTAATGAGGCCCTTGAACAGGTTGGAAAGGACAAAGAAAACAAACTGATTTATGAAAGAGAGGAAATTAAAGAGAGAAATGGAGATGCTTCCAGAACAGAAGAAAATGATTTGAGATTTAGAATGGCTGAGGCTGAAGCAGGCGATAGCGGAGAAGCTTTCGCAAGAAGAGACACTATGGGCTTGAGTAGAGATGGTTTACTTGAAGAACTGAGTAGACATGCCGAAGAAATTGAGCCCATTGACAGGACTGTACATGAGGCAGAAGTGAAATGGGACATGGATGATCATGTTCTCATAAAAGAGGTTCAATTGAATGTGTTTGATGGAGAATGTAAACATGATGAAGCAATCGCATCCAAGGTTTCCTGGAAGCATGATAATATTGAAATGCCGGAAGTAGCACAAGCAGAATTTTCAGCTGAAGGAAATAGTCAGTTGAAAACTGAACCTAACAGTATTATATATGATACCCAGGCTGGAGTGTGTGATTCCCTGCTTAAAGGAAAATTAAACAGATTTAGCAAGAGTAAAGATGAATTACAAGATGGAAGAACTTGTAATGCGACAAACAACTCAGTGGAGTCCCCTTCTTTACCTAAGCAGATGATAGGTTCAAATATTTGTGGCAGGGGCATGGGGGTTTCATGTGTTATGCCCGAGAAGCCATCATCTGTGTTGGAACTTGAGCCTGGGAAGATAATGTCCACTGAAGATGATGAGGGTCAAAAGGTGAAAGAAATTCAATTCATCAGCAAAAGGGTAGATATAAGGGATAGCTTCATCCCATGTCAAGTGATCAGAGAGTCTCTCGTCAATGGAAGGAAGGTGGAAGATGCTTCATCACCGGCGGATCAAAGTGATGATACACTATGTTCAATGAACAATGCTACATGCCTAAGGGACAAGAATTTTAAGGAGAACCTTGCTACAAGAAACCAAAAAGTAGGTGATAGAATAAGAAGGCAAACTGAGCTGGAAAATGAACGTATGAGAAAAATGGAAGAAGAAAGGGAGCGGGAAAGGGAAAGAGAAAAGGACAGGATGGCTGTTGATAAAGCAGCTCTTGAAGCTCGTGAAAAATCATATGCTGATGCTCGTGAGAGAGCAGAGAGAGCTGCAGTGGAGAGAGCTACTGCTGAAGTAAGACAAAGAGCCATGGCAGGGGCTCGAGAAAGATTGGAGAGGGCATCAATGGAGGCTAGGCTCAGAGCTGATCGAGCTGCTGTAGATCGAGCAACTGCAGAAGCTTGGCAGCGAGCTGCTGAAAAATCTATGGCTGAGAAGACTGCATCTTATGTGCATGATCGTGTAGAAAGATCTGTCCCTGACAGGTTTTCAGCTTCTTTCAGATCTGTGGATACAAGACAAACTTCTTTGTCATCTGTAAGTAAGCTATATCCCATTTATTGCTAGATTCCATGTTGATTGAATATCGATGTGATTTTTTGTTGGGTGGACTGACAGGACCTCCACTTCCAAAGCACTGGAATCTCGAATGTATTGAGAGATTCATATTCTTCAGTACATGTTGGTATGCCATCTGAATTTGCTTTTTCTTGTTATTATTGATTTTTTTATATTTGAAACCTACTATAATTTTTAGCTTGTCTTCCAAAAGCTGTTTGCTCAGAGAAACTAATTACAGGGGCTGATGGTGAATCAACTCAAAGGTGTAAAGCTCGGCTAGAGAGATACAGAAGAACAGCTGAGCGTGCAGTGCGTGCCCAACTTTTTGTATCTATTCCACTTCCTTTTCACACATGTTAGTTTTTTTTTTTATAATTGAAGTCAGAAATATCAAACTTTTCTTGGCATGATTTCAGGCAAATGCTCTGGCTGAAAAAAACAGGCGTGACCTTCTTGCACAGAGAGAAAGAGAAGAGAGGAACGTACGCATTCATATTCTTATTCTTATCCATTATCTGAGGTTGCATGTTATCTTATAGAAAGTATTTCTGCAGAGAGTGGCAGAAGCTCTGGATGCTGAAGTCAAGAGATGGTCAAATGGAAAAGAGGGAAACCTTCGGGCTCTACTCTCAACTTTGCAATACGTATGTTCATCAATTCATCTCATTTTGTTTTTTTTTTTTTTTTTTTTTTTTTTTTTTTTTTAAATTTCTGAACCAATTTTATTTATGACATTTTTCTAGTTCTAACTACAATTCATTATGAATAAAGAAATGGGCAGTTCATCGCATAATTAATACACCTCTTTCTTTCTTCTCCTGTTTCTGTTTCCTTGCAATTTGACACCTGCATTGGCTTGGATAAGCATTTTCCTTGTGAATCAATGACATAATGCCTGAATAAAGAATAAAATTTGGTGTAGTTGGATTACTGAAGAAAGCTAATGAATGAAAGAGCTATTTCTCCTCAGGGATTGTGCCTGTATGGTTATCGAAAATAATAAACATAGATAGCTTGACTGGATGTGGTCATGCTTTTGTAGATGTCGGATGCTAAAGAAAGCTAATGAATCATACTTATGTCGATGTTGAATTTATTCCATTGACAGATTCTTGGACCCGATAGTGGTTGGCAGCCCGTTCCATTAACTGAAGTTATAACTTCTGCGGCTGTGAAAAGGGCTTACAGGAAAGCCACTCTTTGTGTCCACCCCGACAAATTACAACAACGTGGTGCAACAATTCAGCAAAAGTACATATGTGAGAAGGTTTTTGATCTTCTAAAGGTTCGTAGCTAGTAAATTTTAATGTTTCAGAATTATTAATAGCTTATATTTACTGCATTTTTGGTTTTTAGGATACAATATCTTATGAGGTGTAATAAATCACCACACTGAGCTTTAGTGGTTATTTTAGGTTGTTAAGCTGCCATTTCAACAGACTGTGCCTCTCTCCATGATAAGAACTCTTAACTAAGACTGCCAGTCCCTTTAGACTTTGAATGAATAAAATATTCGGGATTTGTGCATTCGATTCTCCTTGGCTGCTGAAGCAGCATATGTTAATGGAATTTGATCGGTGTGAAAGGAAAGAGAAAAGGGAAGAGAAGACAACTCTGCGATTTTGTTACATTAGATAGTGTAGGAGATTGATGTCTTGCTCTAATTTCTGCCAACCAAGTTTCCGAAATTCACTAAAAGTCTAATGAAGTGATAATGGTAAATCATTATGAAATTTTGATATTGTAGCTGTTTAGGAAGCTGAATATCGTTATCAGAAATGTTATTTTCTGTACTTCTCCTCCTTCCCCAATTAGTACGATGAATTTATACTAGAAGATTGTAGCACTTAACTCCATAAGCTCAATTTTAAAGGTATCCATCCTTTTTTTTTGGGAAATTTAACAGCACCGATAAGAATCTCTAGATGAAGCAGTTGAAACTACTCTGCCCCTACCGGACCTATGTCCTTGTCATCAAGCACTAGAGTGCAATCTTGTCCTGTTTCATGGAATCATTATGATTCTGGTTCTTTATGGCTTGAGTGTTAACATTTACACCATAGTCATACTGCTACTGGTTCATTTCCTGCCCTTCACCTTCAACACTTGTTTAAGGAAACCTGAACACAAAAATAACATTACTTGTTTGCTATTTTAATTTTAACGGAGTGATAAGCTTGGTGTTGCCATGTTCTATGGAAGCAATTGCCACCTGATCATTGATGTCAAAAGAGATATTCTAGCACCAAGTTTTTTTTCTCTTTATACTTGTGAACAAGTCCAACTAGATTTATGTTGCCAAATACAAGAGACCATGTAGGTTTTAAACTGTAGTGATTTTAATGCATCATCCTTAATGTACATCTTCCTTCCATCACAGGAAGCTTGGAACAAGTTCAATTCAGAGGAGCATTGAGGCATTTTTTATGGTCGGTGTACAGTTTGTGCTGGAAATTCGGCTTCTTAGCAAGTAAATTATCTGCTTATTATGCTGGTCACAGTTAATATCTTGCAAAGCTCAGTGTAAGTATGCATTTACAGAAATGGCAGATCAAAATATATCAGAAGATCTAAGGGTGTCTATTCATTGCTCTGTAGCACTAAAATTATCTTCTTTTCTTGATTGCAACACTCCGTGGGGGATTAAAAGTTGAGTAGCCTCAAGAAATTACCTCCCGTACAGAAGCAGGCAGTTGAGACAAGAAGGCAGACAAAATATGATTTTGTTCATCTTCTAGAATCTGCCGTCAGTATGTTTTGTTGCCTGGGAGCGGGCCACTTGGCTTGTCCTTTGACATGCATGTTTCATCTTGACAATGGTAATAGTTTTGTTTTTCGAGTGGAATTTGGTTGCAATCCCTTGTGTGAGTGATCCCAATTGTGTATTCAAATGTAAAAGCCATTCCAGTGGTTGTCTTGGAGAAACTTACCACTCTTAGGCTTACACCCACGTTTAATCCCTTCATATGTGATCACTGGAAATTATCAGATGCTAGTCCTCGACAGCAGATGGGGTCAATCTTGAGGAGGACCTTAATGTAAAAGTTCATGGCTCAGTGTATTTAACTTTTTGTCCCTCTAGCAGAAGTTTTCAGTTGTTTTTGGTGTTAGTTTCTCTTCTCAAATGTATATATGTTCGATATCATGAAATGACCAACGGCTCCCGACAGTAAATCTGATAGAGGGTCAACTCAAAAAGAAACCATAGAAAGAGTATGGATGAATTGGTAAAATTAAGACAAACATAAGAAAATTAAGCTATTTTCTCGAAAAGAAAAACATTAGAAGAAATAGGGTCAACATTTAGAGCTTTATTTCTTAAAAGTATATCTTTTGTTTTATTTGGAGGTTAAAAGTTAATTTACCCTCCTTATCTTTAGGTTTCAAGGTTTGGGAAGAATGAAGATCCCCCGGCAGTTGACTTAAGGAGGAGCACTAGTGTTTAAAATTAATAAATTTATATAATGCATTACAGTCATCTTTATAGAATTTGGTAAATTTCACTTTACCCCCTATACTATGGCCTTGTCTCACTTAAACCCTTCATACTTTAACTCTCAAGTTAATTTTTATAAAGTTAGCAATTTAGTTCAAAGTGCAAAACTTATTTTTAGAATAGATACCCTTTTATTGCACATAGTGAATTTTTAACAATCAAATAAGAAGCATAAGATTTTTATATTATCTCAAGAATAACATTATTAGGACAATAGTTTTACTCTATCAAGATTAAAATTATTCAATATATATGTAAGACCACTAAATTAAAATTATTCAATAGATCTGTAAGACCACTAACCCATTTGGGATAAAGGGGAATTACAATCAATTGTGATTAGTGTTTGCATTAAGCAGGAAACAATAATGTTACATGTTGTTTACTATATTGCCTAATAATTGGGACAACTTTTCAGGAAAGTTTTAACAATCGTTTAACATAAAAGATAGGAAGCTGTAACAATGTGTAACAAGTTCCAGTTAACAGAGTACTTGTTTGTTCTTTGTCACTCGAGCTCAAAATGCAAACACCCACTTTGATGAGGGAAAAACAAAATGTAATTTTAGTGAAACATGAGATGTACGACAGGAAACAAAACTTCAAAGAAAAAATAGGGGGTGGCATTAAGGTCATGTTTATCTCCTCGGATAAGCCTCTATATCCAGGCCAATAGGGCCTTTTCCGTTGTTTACTATGGAAAGTTGATGCTTATTACTATAATGTTGGGCTCTGTACAAACATCTTCAATTTCACCAACCGCAATCAAGCACTCCCCCCCCCCTTCCCCCCACCCCACTAGGTTTTCTACTCATTTTGTCTTTCCAGTTTATCCTTAATTTTCAGACATTTTTCAGTAATTTTGTCCCCAGCGCCCATTTAAACACTTACCTATAATCAATGTTTGAGTAGTATATATATCTTCTCTTATGCTTCTTTAAGGGTCTTTTCTCCTTGCCAACTACATTGCCCTGCAAGCAGCTCTCTATTTCACATTGTAGAGAGAGAGAGAGAGAGAGAGAGAGAGAGAGAGAGAGAGAGAGAGAGAGAGATTTTCATGCAACCCACTCTATAATATGACAATTTTTTCAATTAAATTTTGCAAAAATATAAGTTACACCCTTATAGAGTGAAATGCATGAAAATGACGCTAAAATCGAATATAATTCCATCCAAGAAGTCTAGTGGTTTTCAAACCATTAAAGTCACTTTTGACCTTTCAAACGTGATTTTCCATCCCAACGGTTTAAACAAAATTTGGACTAAAAGTGCAACAGTTTTTCTTTCTGTGGGACCAAAAGTATTGAGCCTGTAACATGTGGGACCAAAACTGCAACCGTACTTATCTGGTGGGACCAAAAGTGCAATTTCTCCTGATAAATATATTCATTGAAAAACTAAATAGGTGAATAATACTTCTACACAATTAATTTGTTAGAAGAGATTTCAAATACTTTATGAACAAATTAATTTACTTGGGCATAGTAAAATTAAAGATGAAACTGTGTTTGGATAATATATGAAATTGAATATTATTCTAAACTTCAAAAAATAGAACTTCAAAGAATAAGTATCATAAAATTTTAAGTAAAAGTTATCAATCTTATTAAATTAAAAGTGATTTTAAAAATTTAATATGAGTAACTTCTAACTAATTGAATTTTTCTAATATTTCTATTCTACACATTCGATCAAGGTTGTCACTGCGAAGCTATAGTTAAGTTGCACGGGGTCTTACCGTCTAGCCGTTGGTACTCCGCATTTTTCACGGAGAATTCAATTTCATCGGGTCCATGTCGGAGACAGCGGGGCAGTCGTTACACCATTCGTGTAGGTTGCTACTTATGCGACAAGGAATTTCGCTACCTTAAGACAGTTAGAGTTACTGCCGCCGTTTACCGGTTAATATTAGATTATTTTTAGATTGTACTTTCATGTACTTTTGTATTTTACCAATAGGAATAAATACTTAAGAGATTTTCACTTTATATATTTAATTATATTCATAAGTTGCAATTATCAGTATTATTTTACCTCCACTATATTATGGTTACATAAGGGTTCTCTTTTTAATAATAAATAAGAATTATTTATTTAAAGGGTAAATATTATATTGGTCCCTGAAGTTTGTGCTTAAAATCACTTTAATTCCTAAAGTTCATTTCTTTAAGTTAACATCACTAAACCTTAGTTTTTTTTTTTTTTTTTTTTCAAATCGGTCCCATTTGTTCCAATAGTTAGTTCACATACCTCATGTGTATTTCTACCAGGTCATTTATATCAAACCACAAATACAAGTACAAAAGCCATTACAAAAATTATTTTCATACATTTTTGTGCTTTTCGGAGTTTTCGTACATTATTCTCCGAATTTCTGACCTTCACTAGGCCAGGAATTGTCTTGTTAGGAAAAAAATTAGTTTGACAATTTTACAAACTTAAGGAATTAAAGTGAAAAAAACAAACTTAAATTGACCATTATACCCTCATTTATGATATGATTAGAAGGACCAATTTGAGAAAAAAAATTAAAGGTTGGGAGTGCTCTAAAGGAAAACTAAAGGAATCAACTATAATATATAATTCTATCAAAGAAGGAAATATTTGGTATTTCTAATTTTTCTAAACTACGTGGAAGATGAATAATATATCTAATTAAAAGATAAATAGGCAAATAATATTAATATGTTTAATTTGCTTAGGAAAGATTTTAAATATTTGAAAAAAAAGGGTTAATAATTGTCTCCTCTCGTGACTTTCTTACTCTGAGGAACTGATCTATAAAATGGCAAATGAACTGCATTCCCTCCCATTCAGATTCAAAAGCCGAGTCCACACAAACACTGTTCACTTCTTTTGTGCTCAACTATCAAATATGTAATTCAGATCAGAGGATGCGCAACGCAGGGCGAGAGAACGACCCACCGTTTTTGATAAAAAAAAAAAAAAAAAAAAAAAGGAAAATGATAATGTGATCAAGGTTGAGAATTCATTCGCCATTTGAAGATTCCAGTGGCGCATGCCTCCTAAAAATCAACAAGGTAGTTCGCATTCTAAAGGTTTTCCTCACGTCAGCATTTATAAAAGTCTCCAGCGGGCAACTCATAAAAGTGGCCGTTAGCCCTGCCTTCCTTCATCATGCTCAATAAGACTCGTCTTTCCCAGAGTTCCAGGCACGTAAACGTATTTGAGATCCCAAAGGTGGAGGTATCTTGTTCCGGGCCAGAACCAAAAAGAAACGACAAGACAAAACCCCCTTCATGCCAACCACGGAAATTGCAGACCCATGTTTCATTGTTTCTATAAAGTGCTGCTGCTTGTAAGCTTACATTAGCATTTGCAGTTTTAATATGTATATTGGTTGGCTGTAATCTTAGCTTTTATGATCACATTCAGCTTCGCCACCATCGTCTATACCGATGTTTCGGCTTTGTAGGCATCGCTTTTCCCAATATAAAACATCGACTATGCTCTCATCATCAACCGTTTCAAGAATTTGGATTCATCGTTCAGACAAAAGTTACATCCTTCTTTTTCCTATATATCTCAGCCTCCGAAAAGTGCCATTTACTAGAGAATTTTCTCAAAATACAAGGTAGATTTCATAAAATTGAAAGGAAATATGCTTTGAAATATCTATATCTAGTTGTTCGAGGGGGAAATCAAAGCTAAGAATGGAGAGCTCATTGCGGTACAACAGGAGAAGAAGCGGGTATGAGCCATCAGATACCGAGACGGATTGGCACGACAGTCCGAGGCGTGAGAATAGCGGCTATGACGAAAACAGGAGCAAGAGTCCTCTGACTAGTGTCAGCAGGCTGCAGTCTAATATGCTTAAAGTGAGTCCTGCTCCATGGAGACATAGCAACTCTCCCCATCGACCTCGTGGAGAGAATGGTAATGCTCCTCCTCCACTGCATAATCCCGATTTCCGCAGAAATGTAAGCCCTCTTTCCCGTAGAACCTGTTCTGATATTCGTACAAGTGTTAGCCCATTTTTGATGTCCGAACGGAGGACTAGTTCTGACAATAATAATAGTGGAACTGCCTGTCCATTTTCGCAATCTGAGCGCAGAACTAATTCTGATAACAATAGAGAAAATATGAGTCCCTTTGCAATATCTGAGCGCAGGAGACATGTTTCTCCATACAAAACCTCAGGAGAGGGTCACCGTTTGGTTTATGGACAGGCAAATCACGATGTGAGTGGGGGGGCAGAGAGATCCACTTATAGGAGAGCGGCTTCCGCTCCTAGAGCCAGGTTGAGAGAAAGAGGCCACCATTTCAGCAATGATCAAGGTGAGCGGAAGAAACAAGATAGGGCCCAAGAGGAGAGGGATGCTTCTCATAAACATGGCCCTTCAGTGGGTGAGATCAATGAAATGGTTGCAAATACTACAGTTTGTAGAGAGTTGAATGGCCATGTTCTCAACTTTGATAGCACTGATTCCATTCCTCGTGGGGACATTTTCTTTTCACGGGACTATAATGCTACCTTTCAGAATGTTGTCTTTCCCAGCAATGGTACTACAGATCCAAGAGCATTTCTCCCTAAGCCGCCTGGTTTTGTTGATAAAAATTCTGGTTTACATCAGGGCAACAAGTTGAATGCGAGCTTCAGTCATAACAGTCGGCCAATGTCACAAACAACTACAAACTCTAGTTCTGTGATTAGCAGGCGGAGTAGTAATGTAAGTGACTCTAGTAGTAGGACACGCGCAAGTACAAGAAAATTCATAGAGAACAGACGAACGAACCAGCCAGCTGCATGGTTTTCTTGCATAAAGAGAGGATCTTGCAGGACATCTCACAAATCTCCAGAAAAAGACAAGCCTCTTGATGAAGCTTCATTTATCGGGAAGGCAATTGTGGTTGAGAGCTTAAGGCCACTTTGGGCTGATAAACATCAACCTGCTTCATTGGCCGGATTCACTTGCCACAAGCAAGAAGCTCAGCTTCTTCAGCAACTTGTAAGTTCCAAAATAACTTGTCACTGAAAGACTGGTCTCCGGTTTTTGAGAAGAAAAATTAACTTACCCTGGAAATAGATATATATGCCTGTCTAATTAGCATAAAACAATTTCTCTTTTTCATTGATTCAAATGCTGAAATTTAAAATTTTTACTTTAGTTACTCTATTTTGTTGATCTCTTACTTTAGCTTTGATCTTAGGTAACGAATGAGATCTTTCCACACGTCTTGTTGAAAGGACCGCCTGGTACTGGTAAGAAGGCACTGACAATGGCTCTTCTCCGTGAGATATATGGGGATCCTGTTTGGAATGTACGTTCTTTGTTACTAAATGATTTACGTATAACGTAGAACAGTAAAGGTAAATTTGGACGGGTACTGAATCTTTCCATTCTTTATGCAGATATCTCATGAGTTACGATACTTTCACATTCTGGTATGTTCAGAGTTTATGGATCCTTCTCATGCTTTTATGTTTATGAGCAATCTAATTATTGGATAAGTCAACACCCACTAAAGTACGTGCTCGCTGGAGCATGAGCGAACCTTGTTCAGTTATTTGCTTAACTTTTGAACTTCCCTCTGCTTGGAGTTCCGATTCAATGTTGGATATGGATGCAAGAATTTCATAGATTTATGCTATGTTCAAAAGTATGATCAGTATTGGAAGTAGATAGATCTACTTGTCCAGGTAGCTTCATCATATTACATCTGGGAGCTCATTATTCAACTCCCAAGTTCACGCGTTCAGTCCCTAGCTTTATAGCTTGATTTAGATATCTTACACATGTTGATTCTGTCAGAAATTTAATAACAGAATTAAAACTTGAGACCAGAATTGCAAATTATTTGAGTTATGGGTGCAATGTGGTGAGTTAAAGAACAATGTGGTCAAAATTGTAAAAAGGCTAACTAATTGGATGTAAAATGCAAGTTTGCCGAATCTCTTCATCTTTTGAATTACTTATTTGATACATGAACAGGAATCCAGGCCCATACAAGTAGTTGTTCCTGTAAGCTCAAGCCCTCACCATGTGGAACTCAATGTTTACCTAGAGCCTAAAGCAGCCTATGCATTAACATCTTTAGTCAAACAAATAAGCAGTGAGCATGCAGTCACACCTGAAATGAGTGCAGCTCCTAGAACGACAGATTATAAAGGTAAACTTCCATAATAATATATATTAACAGGCTCCCTTTCAACATGTTTTGTTGTAAGTGAAATATGGTATCAAATTTTGTGAATTGCAGTATTGGTTCTCTATGACGTTGACAAAGCCGCAGAGAACATACAACACATGACAAAATGGATCATGGACTGTTACTCAGATTCTTGCAAACTTATCCTCTGCTGTGAAGATGATTTAGATATACTTGAATCTGTAAAGAGCCGCTGCAAAGTAATTAAGGTTGAAGCTCCAGTAACTCATGAAGTAAGTATGCCAAATAGTCTTTGTTTTCCCTTTTACATTTCTATTTTCTGAGTTAACAAATATACATCTCTCTTTTGTCCACATGACTGCAGTATGCATACTGCTCAAAGCCCCAGATCATTTTTCTTCTTAAAAGAAATTTCTAAAGTTATATTCATGCCGACTGGTCTCTTTGTCTGTAATACTTGTCTGGTTGAAACAAAGTCTCCATTCAACGACTTTGTGCTGCTAGATTGCAAGGAAGAGATTTTTCTCTTCTGACTGGAAAAGTTATTGGTTTCATGTATGTTGATGAGTTTTCTGATTTTGTTCCTACTGCCGCCTGCCTAGATAATGGAGGTTCTTATCCAAATAGCCAAAAAGGAAGATTTTGAACTATCCATGAGCTTTGCTGCTAAGATTGCAATCAAATCAAAGCAAAATCTAAGAAGAGCAATCATGGCACTTGAAGCCTGCAAAGCACACAAGTAAGATAGTTAATAAGAAGTGAATAATGTTGGTATGAGTTTTAACTTACCTAAACAAGCATGCATGTTAGCTATCCTTTTGCGGAGGACCAACCTATTCCACTAGGATGGGAAGAAGCTCTTGTGGAACTTGCTGCAGATATTTTAGCAGATCCACTGCCAAAGAGGTAGATGCTTTGCTCTCTCTGTCTTTCTCATTTGGTTATCCTTTATCTGAAGTTATGTTTTTCGCGCTGCAACAACCATTGACATATATACTTTGTTAGCCGACAAGTCGATAGTAAACTTTTTATGTGGTCATGGTTAGATTATTTATCATTCGAGGGAAGATTCAAAAACTTCTGGCGGATTTTGTTCATCCTAGACTTATTCTCTTGGTAATGTACTAATACTTGAGTAAGCATTGTACATCATATTGCTTAAAATATAAATTTTGTTGTCTAAAGTTATAAAGAGTCAATTCTGCAGAAGCTTGTGGAACAATTCCTTCGAGGAGTTGAGGCTAGCTTGAAAAGGGAACTTTACTATTGGTATGCTTACTATGTAAGTCTACTTGTGCACTGCCTTTTTTAACTTGAGGCTACTCCGAAACTTTAAAGAAAAAAAAAAAAAAGCGCACCAGGTGAGTGATTGAAGGTTCATTTGCAGGACAAGAGACTCCCAACCGGAACAAGTGCCTTACTAAAGTTAGAAGGTATATAGATGAGCACAAGAAACACTATGAATAGCTCAAACATTTATTCTTATGATAATACTTCCAACCATAAGTTCGAGTAATACATGTTACTCAATGGTTCACTTTTGTCTTCTGATGGTGCAGAGTTTGTGGCCAAGTTTATGGGCATATATAGGAAGAGTTCCTCCAATCGGCAGTTATCATAGAGTGTGTTCTATCATCATCATTGTGACACACTTTAAATATCAGTGCTAAGCTACCACTCTGTATTTCAATGCAGAATTCTGAACTACTTCAATGTTTGGTTGTTTCTTCATCCCTGAATGTGTGCGGATCTGGTATGAATGATGAATTAGTGCCTTTTATTACCTAATTATGTCCCCTGCTCACAGACACAGACACACTCACATGCGACGGGATCAAATCTTGTGTTCTGGCAAAGGCTGTTGGCCATGTAAAATAACTGTTGTAAGAACAACCAAGCAAATTAATGCAGGCATTCGGGTATAGATATTGACAAAGTTCAATATTTTAGTGAAATTTCTAACCAAATGATTTTTTTTAATAACTAAAAAACTAAAAAGCCCCCGAAAAAATATTATTCGGGTATATCTTAATTAGAAAGGTGTTTGATTAGCCTTGGGATCCTCTATTCCAATTTTGTATTCCATCTCCTATTCCACCTATAGGAGATGGCCATGTGGAAAATCTAAATTAAAAAGAAAATGAGTTGTAAAAGCTGTGGGCCTAGAGAGAGAAAAGTAAGGAATTTCATCCAAACAAAAAATTAAAAAAATATATATGAGAGAGAATATTATGAGAAAATAATAATTATTTTTTATCATTACAAAAAATAGAATTATCTACAATTTTTTTAAATGAATTTTAAATTTTTAGTGGAAACAATCTTATTTATATTTATTTTCAAGAATTTTTACTTTGTTACAATAATGAAATTTTCCATATTTTAGTGGAGATAAATATTTTATAAAATTATATATATATATATATATATATGAGAAAGAAAATATTATGAGGAAACAATAATTATTTTTTGTCACTAAAAAAAATAGAATTATCGATAAAAAATATTTAATGAATTTTAAAATTTTAGTAGAAATAATTATTTTGTAAAAATTATAATTAGCGAGGATTCTTTTTTAATTGTGGTTGCTTGAAGTATTTTTTAGTTTCATCTCATCCGAGTAGGACAAAAGTTTATTTGTTTGTGAGAAAACTATTATTTCTTAACTTAAGAAAAAAATATTTTAAACACATTTAAAATATTACTATTGGGATAGAGGATCCAGACACATTTGTTTTATATTGTAGAGGATCCGGATGCAATTGGAATAGAGGACCCGGATCCTCTATTGCTTTTTAATTTTCAAAAATTGCTTTATATTAAAAATTTCCATCAAAATTCAAGAATTGTGGATGTAGCATTAAAAATATATTATTATATTTTAAAAGCTACATTCAATACTCATTAATATTTTCAATAATGATGATTTTAAATTACTCATTAAAATTTTCAATAATAATATATGATAGCAAAAAAATATAAAAATATAAAATAATCAAGACGACCATCCGCATCTACCTAAAATTATTGTATATCAAATATTTAAACTAACTAGTTTCACCATTTAAATACATGACCATGGTGTCCGACTTAATCTTGTTGGCCTTGAGGTGTTGATTTATCAAAGAGAGGCTTCCCACATCCTTGTGCCTTGATTACTTGTTGTTGCCATGTAAAAGATGACAAATGAATTAGAAATGAACGTAACATTATGAAAGAGTAACAAAACTTCTCATATTGAATACGTCACCTGTAGTAATTGTGTTAAACTTGTTTGACTTGGGTCATCTATTCTTGGAGAATAACGATTAAAATTGAATTGATGCTGAAAACTTGGATCGAAGGCCTAGAAAACAAATTTACATAAATGTAAGATCATAATAAATAGAAATTTTGTTTGTTCAAAATACACTTAAAAGAGATAAGTAATATATTTTGTCAAGCATACTCGTGCATTGTAGTAAAAAAATTTAAAAATTAAATAAAAAATAATTTAATGCATAAGGACATTTTGGTTAGTTCATTCATGAAAATTGGTTATTTTTTAGAAAGTTAAAACCTAAGGGGGTTATTTTTAATTTTTCAAACAACAAAAGTTATTTGTAATTATGTCAAATCTCAAGAGAGAGATGTAGTTTACCCTAATATAATTAGCTACCTGATTTATCATAATAGCCTGAATAAGTATCAAATTATACTCATTTTCTATTCAAGGGTCTATAACATGGAGAGAAAATGTCAAATATAACAATGGACAACTTTAATGAATATAATAATAAATAAATGTAATACAAGGAACTAAAATTGTACCTGCTCATTATTCTCTATACTGGCATATGGAGTCGAATTATTTGATGAAGATACAATGTTTTGTTGTTGTCTCTTCCTCCGTATGCTCTTCTCTAATCCATTATTTGGTCTTTTTTCAGATTTTATAGGTTTTTTTTCTTTATTTTTCCATCCTTTTATCAAAACTTTACCAGAGGCATTACTAACATCATCACATGCATTTTCAATGCTAAGCGATGCATCAACACTTCGTTTCTCATCCACTCTAGATACAAGAGCTTTCTTTACAACGGATTTGGGTCCGTCATTCGGGCTAACTACTGTCATATTCTCTAGTTTTACCTCAACTTCTTCAATCATCTTGAGAATACCAGCTTTTGCCAATTTAAATCTCATCAGTCAAAGCAACCCGAGTTACTAGCTGACTATATAAGCTACACAATTCTTTATAGTGGACTCCAATCATTTTTTTTCCTCACTTTCGTTCACACATTCAAGAGCAGATACACTATCCTCCAAAAGTTGTGCTTCAACAACACCCTCTTTGACTTTCTTGGTCCACCTTTTCTTAATGTATAACTCAGGAATATTGACAATATTTCTTAAAGAAAGCACTTTGAGAGCATGTGAACATAAAATTCATGAAAACTCAAACTTCTTACAACTACAAGAAACATTACCTTGGATTGAGTCGTACATGACTGTGCGATGATAATGCTTCCTGAAAGGAGTAATCTTATACTCAGACATTTCTCCAATCTTGCCATACAACTCTATTTGAGAATCATACGTCTTCCGCAACTCATCTTGAAATAACTCAAACACTTCATGTGTATAAACACTGGTTGCATGCTTTAGAATTTCAACTGGAATAGAAGCTATAGGCGTACTGTGACAAGTTCTCAAATTTGCTTTCAGTTCTTGATAACGACGTTCATCAATCAATCTATCGAAATGGTGAAAAAATTGTAACAAATTATGCTTGTAGCTCACATATCTTTTGAGAACACTATTCATACTTTCATTATGCTGAGTGGTGGTCATATCTGCACAAAATGATTGTCTCCCATAAATTAGTGTCCATTTTTCTCTAAGTTTGAACATCCTCTCCAACCACTCATTACTTTCAAGTTCATATTTGTTCAACATTTTATCCCATGCACATAGAAATTCTTCTTCCTCCTCAAAATCATAGATACAAGCACTAAAGTCCTTGGAGAAACTTGTAAACCGTGCAAATACACTACTCAAATGCATAGCTGCATTTTGATATATATATGCCAAATGCACAAGCGATGGCATGTGTTAGGCCATGTCATTATCAAAGCTTTTGCTATTGCTGCATCTTGATCTGTAAGGATGGTTTTAGGTTGTTTTCCAGACATTGCCCTTGCAAAAAGTATCAAACAACCAGATAAATGTTGACGCAGTCTCATCATATAATAATATTGCACCAAAAATAATAATTTGCTTATGGTGGTTTACACCAACAAAAAGAGCAAATGGTCGACCCTCTTTATTTTTCCTATAAGTCGTATCAAAAGAAACTACGTCACCAAAGTGAGAGTAATCGACCATCATTGTGCATCAACCCAAATTATATTAGCTATTAGGTCATCCTTATCGACTTGAATAGCATAAAAGAAATTGAGATCAACGAACTGTTTTGCTGCAAGTATTCAAGTACACCTCCAGTATCACCTATCTTCATTTCCATGGTTCTCTTCGAACGCAGATAATTTTTGTAATCTTCAAAAATAAATCCAACATTTCACGTCCACCCACTTGTTTTGACATTAAGTAATAGCCTGACCTTGGTGCTATCTCCGAGCTACTTATATCATCAGCTTGTAATGCTTGTACATCAGTTATACGTCTGTGCGACCTCAGAAAATGAGTTTTACTTGGGCTAACAAGATCATGACCGTTATGATCAACAATAAAATTGACAACTTTATATTTTTCAATATAACGACCATTAATCCTCATCATTGCACAACAACCAGTTTTTGTTTCTGGACGATGAGATTTGACACTCGTGTCTCTTTTATCTTTTGGCCTGTGACCTTGGCAAGCACAACAAAATGTCCTATCAATAATCCTCCCGCTCGCATCTTTATGAATAGTGTGCTTTCTAATATCAAATCCAATAGCGTTTGCATATTCATTGTAAAAGTTGTAAGCTTCTTCTTCACTATTAAATTCCATACCGATTTTTGAAATTTTCTCTTCTAAAATGGTTGAATGAAATTTTTTTATTAGTTTTTCTCCACCATTATCCTCAAGAAATACAACTTCTTTATCCTTATTCTCCTCATTAGAACCAAAATCTAACTTACGGCGTGGGGTAAGATCCACACAAATGTTAGGCTCCATATCCTATAGAGTAGAAACAAAATATTTATGAAAGATGAACAGATAGAATGTATAAGTTTAAAAATTCATTAGAAAGTAAAATCAATTTATATAATCATATAAATAATTATACTCACATACACAACCACCCAATGGCCATATAATCATTATATAATTCATTCATAAAAAATAACAATCAACAAAATCTGTAAATTGCATAACAATTTAAACAAGTTTAATTGACAACAAACATATAAATAACCATACTTTATGATGGTTGTTCGAGTAGCCATTAGTCTATAAAATTAATTCTACGAAAGAATTAAAATCAACTAAGAGTATTAAACATTAAGAATATTTGCTCTATACTTAATTCTTTCTAAATTAAAATTCATATTCCACTTGAAAACGAAAACTCAACAAGAAGATATAAATACGGAAATTTCATTAATCTAGTTAAGAATACATGTCCATTTTACTTTATATTATGTCCCTAGTCTACATATGCATTTAATTTGACTTATTTATACAAATATTATAAATAATTCAAAATATAACGAAACCAAAAAGGCTTACAAATGTTACTTTTTTTAAATTGTAATTGCCGGCGGAGTCGTTTTCTTTTCTTCTTTTGTTCTTTTTATTTTTTAAACAGTATTGTGTAATAATTTAATATTACTTAATATTAATTACTTTTTAATAATTAATTAATCAATATGTATTAATATACAAAATAGTTTTAATAAATATTTATCATAAAAATTTAATTAAAATTTAAAATAATTAAATATTATTTAATTTTTAATTTTTCTTTTTTTTTATTTTACAATTGATAATTTTTGTTAGTTTGTTCAGTTAACTTGTAAACCTTTACATACAAATAAAAGGAAAAAAAAAAAAGTAGACGGAACCAATAATTACTATGTATTAAAGTATAATAGGTCTTTACAATCAATATTTTCAAACCCAGACCGAACCGACCAGTTCGACCGGTCCGACCGGGAACCGGACCTGTGTCCGGTCAGGTTAAGGGAACAAAAACCGGGATGGTCAAACCCGGAGAGAACTGGTAAAAATCGGTCAAAACCTGGTCAAACTGGCCAAAAACCGAAACATGTCAACCCGGTTTTATTTTAGAAGATAGAGAGAGAGAGAGAGAGAGATCTGCACGGGTTGCATCTTCTCCGGCGCCAACGACGACAACAACTCTTCAACTAAAAAGATTTTCTCTTCAATGGCAATACACTCATCGTAAAAGTTCTTTGAAGTTTTGATTTTGAAACCCACACACCCTCTCTTTCTCTCTTATCTATCAGGTTTTTTGTCTTTTCAATAAAGGGATATCTTTCTCTCTCTCTTCATTAATCGAATGGGTTTCTTCATTAATAAAGTACAGTTCTTTTTTTTTTTTTTTTTATCTTATTTCTTGCAAAAATGTGTTGGAGAATGTGAAGAGACTTGTTAATTTTATTAATTGCATTTGAATTATTACTTTTTTCAATTTCTGATTTTTAATTTCTAAATGTTATGTTTTAACAAAGTTGATATTAATTTTTGATAGAGCAAAATTTTTAATTTATTCATTTTATAAGTTGTGAGAAATAATTATAACATTTTATATATTATTGTTATAAATTATTAAATTTTATTTTGTGTGTTTCTTGTTAAATTTTGTAGGAGAATTATTGTTGTTGTTAATTAAATATAATGTATTTTGAAACTTCAGAAAATTACTTATTTAAATATATTTTGTCAATTAGTTCAATTAATTAATTATAATATATCAATATACTACATATGCATATATATATATATATATATGGTTTGGGTCAACCGGTTTTTTTAAATCGGTTCAATCGGTCGGACCAGTGACCCAATAACTAATTCGATTCTAGTATCGGTCCGATTTTTAAAACATTGTTTACAATATTCCATCTCTAAAGAAAATAATTTCATCCACAAAAAGATAATAATCACAAACTAGTCATTTTTTACGCTTTATCTTGAACATTATGTTACTATGACGCTGCCATATTTTGTACGCTTTATGTAATACAATCGATCCAAATTAAATTATAAACAAGAAAGGTACTTACTGAATATTACTCCTTTTTTAACTATCGCAAGTTATGATGTGTGGGAACTCAATTAGTTGAATCTTTCGATATATCGTCAGCTAAAGAGCCTACAGACAATTCCATGGGCACTTCTGAATTTTAAAATCTCGTTGGAGAAAAGTTTCAAATAAGAAAGGGTTCTTGCAAAATATTGGTATCCCTTAAAAATATTTGGTATTTATGTATAAACAAGTATAGATTAATTTGGATTAGTAGTTTATTAGAAGAAGAAGTTGAAAATTAGTAGAATTAGAAGTGGAAGAAGTTTTCACAAAAAATAGTTCTTGCTAATTATAATTTTATAAAATGATTATCTCCACTAAAATATTGAAAATTCATTATTGTAACAAAGTAAGAATTCTTAAAAATAAATATACATAAGATTGTTTCCACTAAAAATTTAAAATTCATTAAAAAAATTTTGTAGATAATTCTATTTTTTTGTAGTGATAGAAAATAATAATTATTTTCTCATAATATTCTCTCATATATACTTTTTTAATTTTTTATTTAGATGAAATTCCTTGCTTTTCTCTCTATGGGCCCACAGCTTTTACATCTCATTTTCTTTTTTATTAATTAATTATAATAGATTTTCCACATGTCCATCTTCTATGGTGGAGGGAATTTTGTGTTGTATATTATATATAGAGGTTTTCTGCCTATAAAATTAATATAAGAGGATTTGTGGCGCAATTTCATTATAACACAGGGGTGTTATGCACTTATTCTTAAAAATAATATTTTTCTTAATATTAAAAAAATAATAATAATATTTGATTGATTAATAAGAAATAATTAATAAGAAGACTTATTTAGGACCATCAGAAACTATTTGGGACCTATGATCTGGTTGGATTTAACTAAACACACAACATACATTGAACTCATGATGTTCATAGTAACATATATTTTTCATCAATTGAATAATCTATACTATTATATAAAAAAATTCCCCTCCACACTCATAAACGGCGGTTATTTACACCGCTTGCACCATTTTTTGTGAGGTCAAAAATGTCCTTCAACCGATAATATAACCAACTTATGTAACTTCCAAAGTTTCACCTAATTGATAATTTAATTTTTTTTTCTTTCTTTTATTTTTATAATGTGATGTAATGATTTATTATTTGCTCTTATTTATAATAATAATATATTTTAAAGTATAAAAGAATATTTATTATATGCACGGAGGAACGGCGTGCGACAACAACAAGTATTAATAAAAATGACATTTTAATGACTAACAAAAACTTATGATGAAACCCATTTAGAATCATGTAAAATCCATAATATAATTGAATTTATTAAATACAACACTATTAGTAAAAATAATATTTTGAATATTGACTATAAAAGAAAAAAAGAAAAAAAAAAAGCCCATATTGCCACCACCACTAATCTCCAGTCTCCTTGTTGATATTCCATTTCATTGTTTCCTCGTCATGGAAACAGTGACATTAATAAATTTGGTATCCTCTTTGGACATGCGGTCAGAAAGGATGTTGCTATAATTCTGAAACAATTGATCAATTACCAATTCACGTCCAAAGTGCTCCACCAACAATGGTTCCGCCACGGATCTCATGCATATGGCCACATTGTACCCATCGCCGCCTTTTTTGGAATATTCCGGGGAGTAGAAGCCACTGTCGCCGCTGCAAGCAGCCCATGCAATTTCTGAGACCTCATGGCGGTCGATAGTGAAGGACCCTTCCTTTTCAACCTCTATCTTCACTTCTGAAATTGATGGTGTGTACTGAGGGATGTTGAATGAATCTAACTTCTTTGCTTCTATCAGTCCCTGTGCATATATATGTATGTATGTACCATAGTTAATATTCCATGATGATATTAATTAATTAGGCACGTACGTAGGGTGAAGAAGTTAATTATATACAATAATGTATATATAGACCTGGGATACCATTTCCTTGAGTGAGAGGGCCAAGAGCTCCCAAATATAGCAGCACTCCTTGGTAGAAGCACTCTCACTTTTCCTCCCCAAAAGAGTTAAAACCATTTTTCCACCGCCCACTACTTCCTCCGAACGGCATCTCAGGAAAGTAGAGAAATCTCTTTGAAATTGCTCATAATATGCATTTATCACACTTGCTGGGCTTGTGCTTGCTATGTATATATTTGTTTTGTTCATGGTTTCCACCCTTTCAGGAACCTGCAGCAGCATATGCAGATTCTGTATGTATAGTATTTGATCAATCAATTATATATATATATATATATATAGACGTGTCGTCGTAACATTTAACAAATTATATAGTAATTTAATTTATTACCTTGGACAGCCACATGAGGCTGTAAGAAGAATGAACAAAATGCAGTGATTTTGCTGCAAAAAGCCTGCCATAAAAGGAGCCAGGAACACCGGATAAAAAACAATATGGATATGGTGGTGCAATTAATCCTCCAACTGCTCCCATTTCCTGTAATAGTTGCTTTTGGAAACTGGGAGCTAAGGACTTGAAAATGGAGTTGAAATCGTTTCCTGGGAGGTCATTCAAGTGTATCTGAAATTCCGGCAACTGATCATGCCCATGTTTGCGCCATAATTGGCTCACAATTTTCACAAACTCCATCGCCACAAACAAAGTGTTTGGGCCAGAGGAACACCCCAACTCTGCCATACACAAGGTCTTACCCATGCTGCTGTTGTTGCTGCACAAGATCAGTTCAGTTATTGCTGCTTCTGTTATTGGCTTTGTCATGGATATCACCTTTTTCTGCCAAAATTCATGAATTTCATTAACTACTGTCTGATCCTGGCACGTCTCAATTAGTTTATAAATAATATTCATTCATAAGAAACTATAAATCATTACATATATATATGTAATTGATACCTGAACTAAAGAGTTGTTAGCATAACTGGCTTCTCCTACCCCTCCATTCATGTGAAGCACTCGCACTACTTCCATGATTATAGATTGATATTTATCCTACGATCAGTTTGTATTTGTGTGTGATTGTATTGTTGTATGAATTGCTGTAGGGGCAAAATCTAGAATAGCGTTATTTATGGAGAGCTCCGCCAGGGGAAATTTTAGTTCGGGCATAGTTCGGTCAAACCTAAACCAATCATATAGCAAGTGCAATGCACTTGCTGTGTGATTGGTGTACAATATAGGAAAAGTGACCAATCATATAACAAGTGTAATACACTTACCCTATAATTGTTTACTTCGACCAAATCTAATTCGGATAAGAATTTTTCCTCTGACGTGCCAGGACCCATTGATTAATTAAGGTGCTTTCTAATTCATTGCATGAGTTACGCTAAGTAATATACAGAATCTTTTCAATTATTCGTCACTTAAATTGTATGAATATATACAGTGTGGTGTGTGTCACGAGATGTTCATTTTGTTTGCAAACACACATTTATATATAGCCTGGGTCAGCATCATCTGCCGACATATAGATATTTGTGTGGTTACATGCACATCAGTCTTAATTACAAAATAGTACTTCCCCGCGATATATATATATAGATCCATGTTTTACACGGATCCAACTCATGATATCCAAACCCCACCTAATTAAAGGTTGGGCTGACACTTAAGCCATACAGGCCTTGACGCGTGGTAGTATACAATCTTTTGTATAAATTATACATAATTTTTTTATATATATGGAAATATATTTTATATAAGTACATATTAAAATATACAAAAAAATAGTTGGGGGCGGGGTGTGTGGGGTGGGGGGAGATTTGAGGCGGGTCTAGATCCAACCCACTAAAATACGAAGCCACTCCAAGATCAGTTTAAGATTTCAAAATCCGCCGCAATCGGCACGGCATCCATATGCTTCGTTTGATGATATCATAATTGTTAATTAATTGTATAGATGCTAGTCCAGACATTTCTTGTGGGTGGGGTTCAACAAATATTGGGTCACGAATGTATTTTCGCAATAGGATTAAATACTTGAGCGAGATTCTTACTTTTATATATTCAATTCAATGATAAGTTGTCCTTATTAGTATTATTTTATCTCCAATATATTATGGTAAAAATCAAAAGTATGTGATGAGTGTCCAAATTACTATAGTTTTAGTATAGTTTTGGCGATCATTTCATATTAAATAGCTCCTAAATCATGTGAAATCTTGTGTTTGCAGCTAAAAAGAGATTTTTGGAGACATATACGAAGAAATGAAGCAAAACAAGTGAAAAAGTTCAATAAAATTCTGGAAGAAAAATGAAGAGACAGAATTGAAAGTTCGACTGGACGTGTCCACGTGTCACGGGAGGACTCTTTTGTCGCAACGGAATATATCTTTTTGCCCATGCGGTCTCTCAGGTTACACTCAACCTTCGACCAGCCTTTGTCCATTCGATTCCTAGCGGTTTTCTCGTCGTGTGTCTTCAACACTCATGGTTCACCACTGCGACACTCGAACACATCCCTGCATGGCACCTCGTGCCCATGCACTTGCCTATCCAATATGCCCATGTTCGCCGAAGGTCGTGGCTCTCACACCTTGCGTGTCTTCATGTCTGACCCCAACTAACTAGCTTGCCATCATGCATCTCGCCCACAATATCGGGTTCTTTGGATACATCTCGTAATGGCTCGGAGCATCCTCGCTCTGTCTCGGCAATGCAAGCTAGTCTTACGCCCACAATGGTGCATGCCCAAGGTTCACTCGGTGCACCACTGGCACATGTCTTCACCATGCCCGTCTTCTATGCCTCGCCCGAGTAGGATAATATCACAAGTCCAAGGCCCAATTGATATGCTAACATCTCTCATCGATCCCGCACGGCATGTCCAACATGCCTTCTTGCCTTTCGGCGCGGCTTCACAATTGCTCACAATGCGGCGTCGCCCCACGACCTTGTATCTTAGCGAACGGATCCCCATGCACGGCTAGAACCCAATACGCGTATCACAAGTTAACTCATGAGGTCTTTGAGTGCTTGCTTCGGTTGCTCATTCAGCCTAGAGGTTGCCCCCGATTTTCCGATGCCCGCGGGGCAACCTTGCGTATAACATGGAACCTCTTAGCTCTTAAGACCCCAACGTGGGCCATCCTAGCCCCAAGCCGCCCGTCCGGGGACTCTAGCACTCCTTTCGAGTTGCTTAAAACCGACCCTTGAAGGCCTCCACATGCCCCCAAAGGATTGCTCGTTTAGTACATTGTCACACGGGGAGGGCTGACTAGAGCTCAACCATGCCCCCCTTATAACAGGCATAAAAATATTTTTCCTTGTTCCAGCATTAGACATTTCAAATGGCCGAGGAGCGCACATTTTTCGCATCTCCCTCATCCGACGTTCAAATAACGTGCCACTTGAACTGTTGTGTAGCCTACGACTTCTAAAAGACAACTCCAGCATTTCAGCCTCATCCTATCATCCATCGTAAGGGGATTGCCCTCACAATATTCTGAAATAAGATGTCCCGCCACTACACTGGCAGACCGCAAATATCGTTGTTGTTTCCTACTCAATCAGAACCGTTTAACTCTGAAACTTGATGAAGATGTTCGCGACACTCCTTGGAACACACCATTGAAACAATTTTGTAAATATCAAAGGATAAAGCACTCTGCTTCGCACATCAATCTCCTACTCGCGCACAGGATGGCGCCCCGTAGTCACCCTTATATCTCCGTGCCCAAATGTCCATTAAATGACCTCATACTTAGCGGATAGCATCTTCACACATTAAGAAAGTTTTCATACAAACAGTATTGTAATCCCCAATCGGTAAGAGTCTCTGCTCACTTGCCGTTTGGAGACATGCATGTCGCCGGCATCCCCTTGCTGCTCGCACGTCCTCTGCAAGTCACTGGCAACACTCTTGGCTAAGGGGCGACAGGTGACACCACGTCTAGTGACGCGGAGAAGCCAGCGAGTGAAGGGAAGAATATTGAATTTTTTGGACTTGAAGGCTGATACATGTGACTTTTTCGACTTTTAGGAGTTCTCCTTCCCAAATGAGTCATATTTGGGTTAATGCCCTAATTAGATAAGATTTAGAGTTTTATTAAGAGTCTACCGTTTAGTATTTAGGTTAATTAAGAACTTTAAATAGGGGATGTAATTCAAGACATATGGGGAACTCTCATCTTATTCTCTGCGTTTTATTTATAAAGTTCTCTCTTTCTTTTATCCGTTTTTTTGTTAGCGTGTTAGGCTAGTTCTTTTATTTTTGATTGAAGATGCGGTGATTGCATATTTACGCATGTTGTGAGATCTAATTCATGCTTTATATTTCGTTCATATAGGTATTTCTGGTGTTCTCTATGCTTTTATCACGAATAATCTCATTTATGAATGAAAGGACTCATTATTGATTCCCAAGAATGTTCGCCTAGCCAATTAGACTTGCAAATTCGTAATTATTTGTTTAGTCTAATAACTAGTGGCAATGCAACATGATTTACTATGTCATAGTAGTCGATTATGTTGTGGGGAATGCACAATCTAGATTAAATGAATCCTCGTAGGAATTTGTTGATTAGAATTAGGTCTTTCTGATTTTTATTATTGTCGATAGATTAAATCTTGAGAACTTTTCTAGGGTTGTCTATTGATTAGGGAATAAATCAAACGGACATTCCTTGGCTAACGAAATGGTAAAGAAATGTGATGTTGTTATGTTGTACCAATGGCCCATAACTAGTTTATCTATTTTGTACGATTGCCATCGTTGCATTAGTGATCAACAGTGGAATCAAGCATGGTTATGTCTTCAATTGAAAATCTCCTCTCATATTTTATTCACTCTTAGTTAAGTAGTAATTTGAATCAAAACCCCCCATCATTTCTCTTGCTTTCACCAGAAGAAATTAATTTAGAACCAATCTGTGTGGATTCGACCCTACTACTACTTTTACAAGTTTTAGTGTAGGAATTCTTTTTGGTGGATTCGGCACCCATCAAATTTTGGCGCGTTGTCGAGGATTGGTGCCTTTAAATTAAATTCTTCTTAGTTACTTATCATTGTTACTTGTTTTCATGCCACGATCTTCTCGCATAGGTGAACTTGAATTCAATCCCGAAATCATGAAGACCGCACGTAGACTTCGGATAAAAACCAAGCAACAAACCGAAGAGGCCTTTACCTCTTCCACTCCCAAGATCGAGATGGAGCTAGCGCTGAACATTGATAATTATTCCAGTGAATCCAACGACGAAATCATAGCTCAGAATCCAGAAAAATCGATCAAAGAGATGACTTCATCTAATCTTAATCAACAACCTCGTTGCATTGGATACCCTGCCTTAGAGGTAAATTTTGAACTCAAATATGGATCATTCACTTACTCCCCACTTTTGTGGTCTTGTAGGCGAAGATCCACACAAATATCTCAAAGAATTTCAAGTAGTGTGCTCTGGTGTGCGACCTCAAGGGATCACCGAAGAGCAAGTCAAACTACGAGCTTTTCCATTCTCCTTGGCCGATAGCGCAAAGGATTAGCTCTACTTCCTGCCATCGGGGTCCATCACCAATTCGAATAACCTCAAGAAACAATTCCTCGAAAAATACTTTCCCGTCTCTCGAGCTACAACCATCCGGAAGGAAATTAGTGGGATATATCAAATTTCTAGGGAGAGTCACTTTGAAAGTTAGGGAAAGGTTCAATCATTTGGTGGAGAGGTTCCCTCATCATCAAATTCCGTTGCACTTATTGATCCAACATTTCTATGAGGGATTATCGGGTATGGAAAGGAACTTCATAGATGCAGCAAGTGGGGGTGCTTTGTTCGACAAAACTCCTATCGAAGCACGCAATCTCATCGTAACCATAGCGTCCAACACCCCACAATTCGACATCCGATACGATAACCCACCAAAGGGGATTAATTAGGTACATTTGGCTTCCGTTGATAATCATTTAGATAAACTCACCTCCCTTTTTCGAGGGATCCATTGCAGGACATTGTCCACAAATTAAAGCTTGTGGCATATGCAATTCCACGGGGCATCACACCGGTACGTGCCCTATGCTCCAAGAAAGACCTACCGAACACGCCGACGCCATAAATGGATTCCCCAAAAAACCCCAAAGGAGACATGACCCCTTTTTTCAATATATACAACTCCAGATGGAGAGATCATCCATATCATAGTTATTATACCCAACCTCAGAATTTTCAAAAAAATCCACATAGACTGTCGGGGCCACCACCTCCATCCAACTCTATACCAGGTATATCTCTGGAGAAAATAATGAAAACACTCGTTGCTAACACCTAATAATTTCGACATGCCACTCATCAATTTCAGCAAGAGACTCACGCAAGCATTCAAAATTTGAAGTCGCAAGTGAGTCAATTAGTGTCATCCGTTAGTCCACTGGAATCTCAAAGTTGCCATCTCAAACCGTTTGCTAATCCTAAACAAAACGTTAGTGCTATTGTCTTGAGCGGCGGAAAAGAGTTGCGACCCATCAAGGACGAAAATAGCATTAAGTGTAGGCACGCACAATAGGGTAAAACAGAGCAGGAACTTGAGATACCCCAAAAACAAGTCGACGAGCCCAACCTAACTGACGAGGAGCATCCCAAGGTGTGGTTGACCAAACCTCACTCCCCGAAAAGATTTGCCTAGTCCAAGAAAACATGAGAGGATAAGGAAATATATCGTTTATCAGTCGCCTTCTCTCGACTGAACCCGACAGCTCTTTCTTGGGCTTCTTGAACGCTCCTTCATGCGTGACAACGCTGTTATCTTTGGATGGTAGTTGATATATAATATATTCCTTTTTCATCTAGAAAAACTAAAAAAAAAAATTGCTATGTGATGGTGCTACCAAAAAAAAAATAGGGATTAGAAAAAAGATATGAAAATAATTCGAAATGGGTTAGCCAGATCGCTTATAACTAGATCAATTAAAAAAGCTTGGCTTTTATTTTTGCTTTGATGAAAGGCTTGGATTGGACTATGTAACCACTGCATTAGCTTCTTGAATGTGGGCTGATTTATGAGCTCTATTCATTAGAGTCAATTGCTTTAGTAACCGTTACATTATCTACTTGAACTTGGAGTGATTTCTAGGCTCTATTCATCAAAAAAGGCATGATTTATGTGTACCCGCAATATGTATGAGAAATGGATGTAGAATTTTGAAATGCTCAAATTGAGCTGATCAAAATATTGTGAGTGCTTGTGAAACCTGACAAATAACCAATTAATGACTAGGGACATAGCATTATTTGCAATTATCATGATGCAAAGAAATGTTCTCAATATAAATGTGGGAAAATCGTAATTTACGTCCCATAATTTATAAATATATTCTAAAATTATAAAATATCTATATATACATTTATATATGTTTAAAAAATTATATATCTTTAATTGTATATATTTATTCACATACATATATATGTGGGGGGAGGGTTTGCAGTGTGGCGGGTGGGATAGAGGGGAGGGTTTCAACGCAGGCAGAAGGGAGGGTTTGCAGCCCGGCGGGGGGGATGTTGAACAGGGTTTCAGCGCGGTGGGTGGATGGTGGGGGGGAGGTGGGGTTGTTGTTGCGGCGACGAACGAGAGAAGGGGTTTCGACGACGGGCAATGGGCTGGGGGAGGTCATATATATTAAATATATATTAAATTTGGACCATTAATATATTAAATCATGACCGTTTATTTAGATAGATTAATATAAACCATTAGATCTATAATGAATAAGTTCTGACCGTTCAAAATTTGAGATAAAAATAAATATTATATTGTTGAAAATGAGAAAAAAAAATCGCACAAGGAGCGCATGTATTACACTGGTAGCCCCAGGGAGGTTTTTTGCCCCTTTTTTGAAATCACAAGGGAGTTTTTTGCATGTTATTTTTTAACAGGAGTTTTTTTAAACTTTTCAAATAACATAGAAATATAAATTGCATTTAACCCCGGTAAAGAATATTACTGATTTTCCAGCCTTACTCCAAAGCAGAAAAAGGATGGATTGCCCCTTTCTCTATGACACTTGATATATATAATGCTCTACTTGATAAATAAAAAAATATTAAAGAAAATACTGATTTTCTATTAGTAATTCCATTTGATATGCTCTAGTTGATAAATGATCACCAACATTATAGAAAAAAAATATTGAGTAATTCCATTTGTATATACAAAGAAGCTTACTTGTTTTATAGTCATGATGTCTTCTATTTTTATATTATTAGTGTTCAGAATCAAACTGCTGGTATTGTACAGATTCATGCTTGCAAATTGAGAGAGAATCACGAGGGAAAAAATTATAGTACTTTCCATATATTTCATCATAATGAAAAGTGTCTTGGAGCTATTCTTAAATACAAGCAGGAAGAGGTTAAAATATCCTAACCAACTAACCACCTGAAAACGCCAGCTGTCAACTATCCACACTAAGGATCCAACGATTACAATAAAAGCTGCTAACTAACAGAAACGGTTACAATACAAGCGGGCAATGACAGTCAGGTGTGGGATCTATACACTCAAGCTCGTCCAACAGCATCTTGATTTTTGTAAAATATGACACAACATCCATAGTTCCTTGAGAAATCGAAGCGATCTCTCACTGCATTGTAGATCATCGGTCCATTTGACTGACCATATCTAGACTCCAAAGCTAATCATAAATTCCTAGCAGATTTGGAGTAATAAAACGCCTTCGCTATATCTTTCGAAACAGCATTCATAATCCACAAGAACACCATACTATCAGTTCGAATCCATTGTTTACACTCTTCAGCATTTCCAGTAGGTTTCAGATATGTTCCATCAATAAATGACATCTTCATCTTTGCAGTTAGAGCAACTTTATCTGATCTACTCCACAACAAGTAGTTATTTTCTACTAAAGGTGTGGACACCGAAACCATACCTGGATAATTAGAGGTATGGATCTTCAAATCTTCTGGAATCTAAGTTGTGATAGATCCTGAAGACGATCCAGCCACGGCATCTCCAGAAGTAGCCGCCATGCTTCAAGCTTTACACAGAATCTCGCAAAGTTCTTCGTCTATTTAGCGGAGTATCCAGAGACCATCATATGATGGCTCTGATACCATGTTCAGAATCAAACTGCTGGTATTGTGCAGAACTCATGCTTCCAAATTGAGAGAGAATCACGAGGGAAAAAATTATAGTACTTTTCATAAATTTCATCATAATGAAAAGTGTCCTGGAGTTGTTCTTAAATACAGGCGGGAAGAGGTTAAAATATCCTAACCAACTAACCACCTGAAAATGCCAGTTGTCAACTATCCACACTAAGGATCCAACGGTTACAATAAAAGCCGCTAACTAACATAAACGTATTTCTAAGAAACGTATGTACAAGTGAGCACGACTTATATACATGTAGCTCAAGTGATAGCTAGAGAGACGTGGGTGCAATCTGCCTTTAGTGGATCATTCATGCGTGAAGTTTCATCAATTAGTCTTGCACACTTCTATACGAAAATTTCAGCTAAATGAAAATTTCATTGGATTATCAAAAAAACGAGAGAACTAAAAACGTATGAAAATTTTATTGATAAAACATTATGATGTGATTTTGAGGCAAAGTTGAAGTATCAAAGTCACCATCAGCATGTCTTTCATTGGTTGATCTTGGGTTGGCTGGTTTGAAGTAGTAGTTGCCCTTGCCGGGGTAGGCAGTTTTTACGTACTCCGTATGTTGCTTTGCTAGGAAATAGCACTCACCTACAAAAGGTTGAAAATCCAAAGACCCATCTGATTTTCTAAAATAAAAGTGGACTAGTTGTCCTGATGAAACAGGACAATATTAGTAAGAAAAGATGAATGGCGAACAACCCGATAAGATCCCTTCCAGCTCCAGCAGGCCAACAAGATTGAATCATGATTGATGTGGTGACTTAATTAAGTTATAGGTATGGTACAAAAGACTGTGTTGAAGGTTGACACGTTGAAGACAAATGAACAAAAGGAAGAAAAATGCGTAGAGAGCCATGAGTAAATAGGAAGTAATTCTGTATAATTCTGATAATGAAGGTGAGGGCCAAAAATCCATTTCAATACACTTCAGACTCCCACCTTCTGTAACTCCCTCTTTTAACGAACTAACAACCTAACTAATTTGCTGACGTGGATAACCAAATGGACCAATGACAATCGGAATAAAACAGTAAGCAGATTACATAGGCAAAGCTCTCTGTAAACTACACAACAAAAATGTAGTCACGATTTTATGAGTAAGATACGTTTACCTCACATGCTACCCAACATCAAGGTGGAATTGGGCAGCTTCACTTTGCTTCTGCTGCTGCAACACTTCATCACTCCCCCCACAAGCTGGACTCGGGGCCATGGGGAACAAGGCCAGCTTAGACAGTAGATGAAAAAAGAACGCCGCAGGGAGGCTCTTGGTGAAGGGGTCTGCAACCTGTTCACGACCACGGACAAAGGACGGAGCGATAAACCCCAGCTTGTATTGGTTCCAAACGATGTGGCAATCGATATCAAGTTGCTTCGTACGCTCGTGAAAAACGAGGTTGGCCGTGATGTGCAAAGCCGCCTTGTTGTCACAAAATAATGGGATGGGAATCTGAAGAGGAAGACCAAAGTCCTGAAAAAGATATGAAATCCACAAAAAGTTCACACACCGTAGCCCCCATACTCCGATACTCCACTTCTGCCAAAGAACGAGAAACTGTAGCCTATTTCTTCGTCTTCCATGAAATGAGAGCATCCACAAGAAACATACAAAAACCAGATATAGACTTGTGGGAATCAACACACGGTGCCCAGTCAGCGTTGCAATAAGCCTGCAGCTGGAAAGAGCTGGAACTAGGAAAGAAAAGGCCAGTAGCTTGAGTGCCCTTCAAATAGCGAACGATATGTAAAGCTGCACTCCAATGGCTCTCACATGGATGTTGGAGGAATTGGCTAAGTTGTTGCACCTCGTAAGAGATATCAGGCCGAGTGAACCCCAAATAAAGGAGTCGGCCCACCAAACACCGATAAGGTTCTGCATCAGAAAGTAAGGCACCTTCATCAATAGTGAGTTTGACATGTTGATGGAACAGCGTAGTGATAGATTTAGCGTTCAGCAACACGGTGTCACGAACAATATCATGGATATATTTAGTTTGAGTAACACTAGTACCCTCAGCCGAACGAGCAATCTGTAAGCCAAGGAAATAATGAGCTGCCCCTAAATCCTTTATAGTAAATAATGCATCGAGATATGATTTAACCTCAACAATCAAGGAGACGGATGGACTGGTATGAGAACATCATCCACGTAAATCAGTAACGCCACAAACGTATCGGCTGAACCCCTGACAAAGAGGCAATGATCACGGGGTGACTGGACGAAACTGAAAGCCAACAGCTTCAAGGTGAACTCCTGATTCCACTGACGAGACGTCTGTTTAAGACCATAAAGTGAACGCTTGAGCTTACACATATGCCCACTCGGAACAGCATATCCCTTCGGAGGAAGCATAAAAGTCTCCTCGTCCAAATAACTGTGGAGAAAAGTTTTATTAACATCCAACTGGTGTAACGCGCAAGAATGAGCTAAAGCAATGGCCAACAATAAACGGACAGTAACGGCCTTGGCAACCGGGGAAAAACAGTCGACATAATCCACCCCCTCAACTTGGCTATACCCCTTAGCCACCAAACGAGCTTTACACATATCCACCGTACCATCATCCCGAAGCTTAAGCTTGTAAACCTAACGACATCCGATAGCTTTCTTGTCCGGTAGGAGAGGCGTAACTTCCCAAGTACTATTTTTGTCAAGAGCATGCAACTCCGCACTCATGGCATCCACCCATTCCCGTTGTTCAACCGTCTATTTGTATGAGCGGGGTTCCTGAAAAGTGGACAAAACAACTAAAAACATGCATATGAGGGGTTAAGTTGAGCCAGGGAAGGTGGAAGTGAGGGAACAACGGAGTGACAAACAAAGTCAGTCAGCCATGAAGGTGTAGTGCACGCCCTAGTTGAGCGACGCGAATGCGGGGCGTGGTAGAGGGTGACAGTTGAGGAGTAAGTGACTGGGACGAGGAGGGAGATATGAAGATGTTGGGACTAGGATCAAAAGTTTCCATATCAGATGACGTTCCAGGAGAATCAGTATAGCATAAAGGTGCATCCACAGTGTCAGAAACCAAAGGGAGAGGACAATCAGGTGATCTAGTAGGAGAGCTAGAAAAGGGAAAGACGTTTTCATAGAAGAGCACATCCCTAGAAACAAGGTACGACTGAGACTCACAATCGAAAAAAGCGAAACCCCTTTTGTCCAGGGGGATAACCAAGGAAAACACACTTAGTGGATCGTTTATTAAATTTGGTTTTGTGTGGCTTGGTGTTGGTGGCGAAGCAAAGGCAACCAAACACCCGTAAGTGATCATAGGAGGGTGGTTTACTATGTAGGAGTTCATATGGGGTGAGCCAATTGAGTATTTGAGAGGGAGTGCGATTAATGAGGTATGTGGCCGTTAAGATGCAATCCTCCCAGGTACGTCTACCTACCTACCTGCAAATTAATTTAGATTTTATTACTCATCTACCTTCACTCCAGGCTTACCTATACGTCTTAACTGAATATACCTATAGGGGTGGATAAATTAGAAGTAGATGGGGCAAAGGGAACACTGAGTGTGACGGGTGGGTGATGCTGATCCATATGAAATAATAGGGAAATCAAGAAAAGCTGGAAATTTTGCTGAAGTTGTGAGTATTGGGCCTCCGACGTCCAGGAGAAGAAAAAGCCTGAAGCCAAGAAAGCCCAGCCACATGAGACTCACACGCCTTTCGCCGCCTGCCCAATGCCCAATGTATGAGAGAATTCCTGTTATTCCGGTGACCCGTTGGGAAGAACCAAACACACAGTGCTCCATCTTGTTATCAAACCAACTTCAGCTTTCAGATTTCCCTCATTAAACACTACTACTTTAGCGTAAAAATAGCCAGAGATGGGCATGCCACTACTCATACATTCCAGCTTCATTTGTGTTGATGCTATTATCCGACCATACATGTATAATTAGTACTTGAAAATGCCGATGGTGGGAGCTTGTGTCTGCAAATTGGGTTCATTAGCTGCTCACCCAAATATGTATTTTCATTTAGATCAAAAGCTGGATTTTGCATGCTGTAAGTAATTTGGCTGATCGGTACAATTCATCCTATATCCCATGTCAGAAAAATAGCCTTCTTCCTCAGATCAACTTCTGTTCTATTCAGTTTGGAAGGAATTCATTCATGTAATGATCTAAACTGCCTGCGTCAGAGTCAGAGATGTGGCCTGGGGCAAAAATTAAAATTATGACATAATGTGTGGCTGCTGGGATTCGAGCCCAGGTCTCCACGGCCACAACGTGGAATTCTTACCACTAAACTACAGCCACTTTGTTATTCTTTGTTATTTTGTAATTTTACAAGTTTATTATGGAAATTATTATGGTGGTTATTTGGGTGTTAATTAAATGAGATTTTTGATTGATTAAGAATTAAAATGTAATGAGATTGTAAAATGGAAGGTTGATACTTCTGTACCTCGTGGCAACTCCACTTAAATAATATCTCAAATAAGTTTTTTTAAAAAAAACAAAAAATTGTGTTATGTTAAGCATATGTATTAAACAGTTGAAAAAAAATATGATGCAGTTGATCTCAAGGCCAAGGGCGTGAGTCATTGTTGAGCGACTACCAATGCAAATTCTGGTTGAAGTTTAATAAATTAGAGTGTCTAAACTAACAATATGTGGCAACAAAAATGACACCTAAAACTTGTTAGGAATACATAAGTCCACATACCTACTTCACACTATAATAATAACCAGCTTTTGGTTGGCCTCTGCCCTCTTGCGCTGTTAATTCTAAATTTTGGTATAACCCCCTTCAAGAAAACGCAACAAAATTCTAAATTTTGGCAGTATTCCAATGTACTCGGAAAAAAAAAAAAAAAAAAAAAAAAAAAAGGGGCAAAAAGAAAGAGCAGCCGCCCCGGCCAGGCTGCATATCATATCTTTCCACGTGGAACATGGTGTAAGTAATTTGATCCCGTCTCAGAACCTTCCAACTTTCAAAGTTGAACCACTCACGTCAAGAACTCCATTACACACATACATTTCACCAAATGAAGCAACCTCCCCCAAAACTCGAATCTTTTTGTCAAACCCAAACCCTATCCTTAACGTAGAAAAACCATTGTGTATAACATTAACAATAAAGGGAAGAACGAATTCTGTACATTTCTTCTTACATTCTATTTGAGTTGACACACAAAATTGTGCCTGAATTCAGTTGAGGAGAGAGAGAAAGACACATCTTGTTTGTGGGTTTTGGAGAAGACGTCATCTACATCTACCTCAATTATATCCCTTCTTTTGTCCCTTTAATTTCATAATATATTTGTTTATAAATCTATTGCTTCCATATCATTATAATCCACCTTCTTGATCAAGTCACTTTGGTTGCCAAGAATTAATCAGAGGGAGAGAGCAATCTAGCTCAGATGATGATGATGATGATGAGCTGTTGATCACTAGTCTTATTACATATCTGGAAAAGGCAGCGGTCGATGAAATTGTCATGACGCTTTGGCTTTACTTCTCAGCAGAAACGTTGGCTTTTTCAGGGATAATAAAGGTGGAAGATTGAGGGGAAAGGAAAGTTCAAATTCCAAGATTATTCTGTTCCCACCCGAGAAGCTTGAATCAGCGACATGTAAGCTTTTTCTTTTTTCTTTTCATAGAAATTCACAGAAATATATTATGTTTATTCTAATAATAATAATAATTATGATGAGTCTCAGTCTCTTTTATGCAAGCAATTAGCAATTACAATTCCCCAATCATTTATAAAAATAAAAAATAAAGTATTACATTCATGGAAAATAACAGTGATATGGCGACTCCCGTGGAGCCTCCAAATGGATTTAGGCCTATAGGAAAGCATTACTATACAATGTGGCATACATTGTTTGAATTAGACTCCAAATATATTCCGATCAAGCCGATAGGCAGAGGAGCGTACGGGGTGGTCTGTTCATCCATCAATAGGGAGACAAATCAAAGAGTGGCCATCAAGAAGATCAATAATGTGTTTGGAAACCGGATTGATGCTCTCAGGACTCTGAGAGAACTCATGTTGTTGCGTTGCATTAAGCACGATAATGTGATTGCTCTTAAGGATGTTATGATGCCGACTAATTGGAGGGGTTTTAAAGATGTTTATATGGTTTACGAGTTGATGGATACTGATCTTCATCAGATTATTAAGTCGTCACAGCCTCTGTCCAACGACCACTGTAAATACTTTATTTTCCAGGTAAATACTTCTTATCTTAGCTTACAGAGACATATATATATAGACATTGATTTATTTGTTAATATCTGATGTTAGGAAATCTCAATTTACTATTCATAGTGGTGTCCACTGTCAAAAACTTTTATGCTTCCGCAATCTACTTCATCCCATATGAATGTTAGGTGATCAAGTCATGATTCTTAAATTTAATAACTTGGATCAAATTACTGAAACAATCTACAAGAAATTGATTAGATGAAAGATGAATCTATTAACTGTTTCAAGACTGTAAATGCTGTTTAAAAGTTGTGTATTCAAACAGCTATTTTAGTTATCTAATCTCAAGAAAACTTCAGAGTCAGCAACATCTACTTCAGACACTCTCTCTGCTCTTAATTAAATAGATTCAACAATCCTTGCTATATAATTGTTGGCCTTTGTGATGTGGTTCCATAATGCAGCTTCTCAGGGGATTGAAATACCTACATTCTGCAAACATTCTTCACCGGGACTTGAAGCCTGGAAATCTCCTCATCAATGCTAATTGTGAGCTGAAGATTTGTGATTTTGGGCTGGCACGAACTAGCAGAGACAACGGACAGTTCATGACTGAATATGTTGTCACAAGATGGTATCGTGCACCGGAGCTGCTTCTTTCCTGCGACAATTATGGAACCTCCATTGATATCTGGTCTGTAGGATGCATCTTAGCAGAAATTCTCGGTCGTAAACCAATCTTTCCAGGAACTGATAGCCTCAGTCAACTCAAGCTTATTATCAGTGTTCTTGGTAGCCAACCTGAAGCAGATCTCGAGTTTATAGATAATGCAAAAGCCAAGAGGTTCATCTTGTCACTTGGCCATTCCAGAGGAGCTCATTTTTCTTCCTTGTATCCACATGCAGACCCTCTGGCGATAGATTTGTTGGATCGGATGCTTGTATTTGACCCATCCAAAAGAATCAGTGTTACAGAGGCTCTCTGTCACCCCTATATCTCAAGTCTGTACGATCCGAGTAGCAATCCTCCAGCTCCATACCGTATCAATGTGGATATAGATGAGAATATGGGAGAACCAGTTATTAGGGAGATGATGTTGAGAGAGATCCTCTATTACCATCCGAAAGCTGCTTATACTTATACCAATCTGATATATTGAAGTTCAGTTCGCAAAATTCCTTTTATATTCCTTCAAGGAAGATGGTGAAAGACGGAGGATATGATAAGGAACAGAAGAAGAGGAATCATATCCATTGAGCTGAGCACAAGAATGTTATTTTTTCAGTTTTTTGTGAAGTAGAGATGCAAAGACGCATGAGAACTTTGATGGTCGTTAAGTCTACTATTGGCGTGTTGCAATGAGACAGAGCTTCTTCATGACCTGTGACTTATTTGTGTATTCATCAACTATATGTACTATCATATTTTCTAATTATGGCACGTTGAGCGTATATTGCGTTTTGATGAAATGTGTAGCCAGAATTAACAGCACATTTATGCCAGCATGAGAGATTCATGCCAAATTTTGATGAAAGAATCTAGGATTAACATGTGCGCAATAATGACATGGACGAAATAGTATATATGGTGCTTCATGGAAAATTTAAGTAGGCTAAGAACACAAAATTTGGTGTGGCTTTCTCTAGCTTCCGTCCTGGAAAAAGACAAGCTACTTCATCCATGAGCACAAAAGATGTTGAGTAGAATTAGTTCAAAATTGTCCAACTGTAGATCCAAGAAAGAGAGAGCTCCTTCAGCGAGTAGTAGTCGAAAATATATTGTTAGAAAATTGCTTGGAGATGAGGGATTGGAACAGATAGAATTTGATGGAAATGAAGCGAGGGCCATCTTGAAGAAATTGGGTTTCGACGAACCACAACACATGGAAAACAAAACATGGCGTTTCCCAATAGAGGTTGTGGATGATGACACACAGAAGAGATACTCCTTGGAACTTAGGCAAGATGTGAAGTTTGGCCCTTTTGGATTTCATGAAGATTGGGCAGGCAGGGTTGTTGCTGACAGAGATTTTGATGGAAATGAAGAGATTGGGTTTTATGTTCATCCTAAAACAGGGGAAATTCACTTTTCTGTGGTGAATGCTGATGCTGCTAGTGATGATGATGAATATTCATTAGAATGTGCTACACTATAGCAGGTATATTAGTCTAAAGACAACAACTCTTAGACAGTATGTAAGTGAAAGTTGCGCTACGTTTTTTATGGGTGATGATTGAAATATTTGATTATGCCAGTAACATTTCTTTTCCTACAACTATTTTTTTTTTTATTTTTTCCTTTTGGAATATTGGAAATATTTGGTTTTAATAGGGCCAGGGTTTAATTGCTTCCCTTACTCAATTTCAATTTTCTGCTAGAAATATTGTCATGAATTCACATTATTTATCTGCTGCTGGAGACCGGAGAGGGCAGCAATGAAGTTTATTCCCGGAATAGAGAATATACTGAATAAAGAAAAGAGTGTTATTTATTTAGTCTGCATGATTAATGCTGACATAGGTAACATTTTTTAATTTCCTGTAGGGGGAGTGTTTTGTGTGTATATGTATTCGGTATTCCACGTTCAACACTGCCTAAAGCCCCTTCCTTGTCTACATTTCTAACTATTTGGTGGCTTTTGCTCTCTATCTATTCTCTTCCTCAAACTTATGAATTTCCACCTCAAACTCATCTGTTCCCTCTTTTTATGTTCTTGCTTGTCAGCCGGCCTAGTATAAATCCCTCAAATATTTTGATGGAAGAGTTTGTTAGACAATTACAGGACTAATGATGTTGCCAGTGCTCAGTGAAATCCTGCTTTCTGGATTTACTGTAAACTCATCTCTCCATCGTCGTTCCCACCTCGTCCAGTCCTTCTCTGTTGTCTTCCTCTACTGGTTCTATGTTTTCTCATGAACACAACACTTTTTTAAACTTTTCAATCAATACTCCACTTACAGCCAAATAATTGGGATACATCCATCTGATTCCATAGAGTACAAAAGTTACTTGGGAATATGACCTTTTAGTCTTTTGCTCCAGAGTGTTTACTAAAATCTTCAATTTTCTTGAAAACAAGACGTTCTTGCAAGCGGCATATACTTTTAACTATTATTTGATCAGATACATATAATTACATGGCTTCTCCAATCAGTGCAACTTCTTCAGGGTCTATCTCTATCTGCCTTGAAAACTCGGGTTCTGAGGAAAATCAGCAGCATGTGATGGATGAGAGGAAACGAAAACGAATGATTTCCAACAGGGAATCAGCACGAAGATCCCGAAAGAGGAAGCAGAAGCACTTAGATGATCTGAATGCTCAGGTGACTCAACTCAGGGCTGAAAATAATCGCATTGTCTACAACATCAATCTTGTCACTCAGCTTTGTTTGAATATTGAATGTGAGAAGTCAGTTCTCAGGGCTCAGATGTCTGAATTGAATCAAAGGCTTCAGGCTCTTAATGATATTATTAACTACATGGACTCAGACAGAATTACTGCTGCAGGTTCTGAGATGGAGGATTATTATTATGATCAAGATGGGATGATGATGATGATGATGATAAATGGGGATGAGTTCTTGAAACCTTGGAGTTTAAACCATGTTAATGAACCAGTTATGGCTAATTTTCCTGATGTCTTCATGTACTGATCATCAGCGTTCCATGGATAGCCAGGTTTAATGCACAAGGTTTTTATATATATTCTGTTATATTAATAAGGTTCTGATCAGTTAGTCTGGAGGTCAAAGTCTCAAAGTAATGAAACTGTTTATGTAGACAAATCATGATATATATATGTGTAATACATGATTTGATGAATAGGAGTACCAAACATGAGACAGCCCAAATATTAGTATCCTGATCATGTAATAAATGGCATATAAATAATTATGATGAATTTACATATAATTAATGTACATGTGTGTGCATTCTTTTCTTCTCTTAATTAGTCCAATAGGGTTGGGTTCCTTAGTTGATACATTTGTTAGCTAGAAGTGGGGGAAGTACGTAATTTCATTATGAATTAATTTGTATATTTTGAAAAGGATCCAAACAAATTAAATATATAATTAGGTTATGTGCATGTATGGTAAGCTTCAGCAAATTGAAATTGTATCAATTTCCTAAGTCCTAACTAAACTATATATTAAAATTTATATGGATGGTATTGGTGGGGGTATGGGGGTGTTGGTGGGGTGCTTAATTAAATTGTAATTAAACTTGAGTGGGAATGGCTTTTGGACGTGCTCAAGAAATATCATTTGAATGGTGACGTCAAGATTTTGAATTATTGGCAATAATCAATCAATTGACAAGTTTAACTGCATGATCACAACTCCTTCAAATTATTGAGTGTGGACTTCCTATATCCCATGTATTATTATTGTATCTCAAACCATCTTTTCAGGATATGATCAGAAATTATAAAGTGTTCCTTTTCTTCCAGAAAATAATTCACTATTTAGTAAGTCAAGAATAATTGAGAGAGTTATTTTAGCTATCGATTCTAATTCCAATGGTGGCAGGTTGGAAGTTGGAACCCCAACACCCACATATCTACATATGCATGATGCACCCACAATACGGGTAACCTCACCCTCCAAGCCTTATTGGACTCGCATTCAATGCAATCAAATTTTTTCTTAATTGAATAATATTTTCGATATTTAGCTTACATAATTATGGTGCTAATATTTAGTATATCTTTTCTAAAAAATTACAATATATTTGCCAACGACCAAGTCGATTATATATATTCGCAATTTCTTTTTTTCTTTTCATTGTAATTTAACACTTTCCTCGTACGTCTAATACTACATATGTAACTATCATTATCTTTAGATGTTCCTCGAAAAGAGAAAAAGGTCATCTTTTGCTTTTATTTTATATTTTTTCCCAATTAATCCTATACATTTTTTTTTTCCCTATCCTAATAATAAAATTTAAAACAGTGGATCCATTCTGGTGAGTGTGGGGGCACATGTCGCTCATTTAATTTGTATGAGGCCCAACGTGGCATGTGGGCTGGTTATCATGCAACACTTGTAAGCCTTTGATGCTCTCTATCATTTTCAGGTTAACTCAAGGACAAGGCCTCAATCCTCATGTTCTTGTCTATATATAAACCAGTTTCATGAGTACTCCGATATGCTCTAAACTATTAGAATTCACTACATTTACCTTTATTTTGCGTGGGTCGGACCAACAGAAGCAACTAAGCAGCAAGATATGGCTCAATACGGGAGGCATACGGATGAGTATGGGAACCCCATCCGTCAAACCGACGAGTATGGAAACCCCATTCACCTCACTGGAACTGGAACTGGAACTGGAGGTGGTACTCTGGGCGACTACGGACCCAATACTGGACCTTATGGCTCTACTGATCAGTTCGCCACCACGGAGCCTAATTATGCTAATTAGTATGCAGCCACCGGCACCACCGGTGCTTACGCAACTGATCCTCATGGACCCACCGGCACCACCGGCGCTTACGCAACTGATCCCTATGGTGCCACCGGCACCACAGGTGCTTACGGAACTGATCAGTATGGAACCACCGGCACCACCGGCGCTTATGGTGCTGGTGGGATTGCTACTGGAATTACTGACGTTGGCCTTGGTGGCGGTCACCACCGCCGTTCTGGCAGCTCAAGCAGTTCGGTATGTAATTGAAATCCTACTTTCTCTAACTTCCTTTTTCTTTTCCCCCTTGATAAAAATTCACCGCAATGCATATGTCTAATGTCTGATAAATCATATTGGTGAATTTCCATGGACTTGATGGGCAGTCTTCGGAGGACGATGGTTTTGGTGGGAGGAGAAAGAAGGGGCTGAAAGAGAAGATAAAGGAGAAACTACCTGGCGGGCATTCCTCCACCACCACCCCTGTTGGCGGCGGATATGGTCATGAATACGGCGGAGTGGAGCGTCCACACCATGAAAAGAAGGGAATGATGGAGAAAATCAAGGAGAAGCTGCCGGGCCACCACCATTAGTACTCGCCCGGCTGGACTTGGATGATATAGTATGTGTATATAGTATGAATAATGCTATGTTTATTGTGTTTCTGTGATGTTTTTAGATTTTGAGAAAGAGTTTGTAACACGCGTGTGCTGTTCTACTTATACGTTCACCACTCAGTTGTAATATTTGTACTACAGTTTTCGCGTTTGTTCTTCCGAATTCTATAACTATATATATATATATATATATAGATGACAACTTAAATTAAAGCAGATGGATGCAAGACATCCTGGTGCACATATGTCCATATTTTATGTATTTCATCAGGTACGTAGAAACATCTTCTTACCAATCGCGAAAATTGGTTAGAATCAATTTTCTCTCATAATTTTTTTAGTTATCACGATTTTGATAATTTATTGCAGGTTAAATAAATTTTTTACAATTAATTTATTTTTATAATAAGAATATATACTTCTGAATTTATATATATATAAATATAGCAAATTGATCATTTTTTCTGATAATTTTGAAATTTTTAATTACCTTAAAAGAATCTAATTGGGTAAAAGTATTATTTTTAATATATTAATTATTTATTTTGTATTTATTTAAAATTTTATCAAAGAGATAGTAAATTGTCAAGAAAATCTTATTATTTAGAAATACCAGAGTTTTAATATATTACATATTATTTTATATTTATTCAAATTATATCTTCAAAATTAAGATATTATTTTAATTCATATTTATAATAATTTATATTTATCTTAAATTACTATTCTATGATTATGGTTTTTATTATATTTAAATACTGTGCATCTCATATTTATTAGATAGACTTAAATATTCTATTAATTCTATTCTTTATTAAATAATTTTAAAATTTAACATTTTGTATATTTAATTTTTCTCGTTGCTTTACTTATAGTTGCAGTAATATATATTTTTCTATGGTATTAATTTTTTATTTTTTTTCATAATCTTTCAGTTATGTTAATCTCTCATGCTTTACTCATATACCTATATATGTCTATTCAACTAATGTTTTACTTCCCCTCAAAAAAAAAATTAATATTTTATTTGTATTACGATGTCGTTTTATTTTTTATATCTTACTTTTTATAATACTTAAAATGTTGAAATATTAATGTATATTTTTTTCTTATGTTTTTTATTAAATAATAATTTTAATATTTATTCCTCTTATGGTGTTAATTTTTTAAATTTTTATATATGATGATTGTTTGATTTATTTTTCCATAATAAGGAATAGATGTATTTGGTGTCGAAAGAAAAATATGTCTTTTTAAAATTTATTTTATATTATTTTACTTAATTTGTTATTTAATTTTTATTTCTATTTAAATACTTACTCTTTCCGATACTATCTTTATACACAAGTTTTTTGTTTTTATATATTATGATTTTACCCATTAATTTTGTTTTATAATTTATTTGCGTTGTTTTTTTTCATATTGTATTTTTTTAAATTTTGTTTTCTACAAGAATGAATAGATTATATTTTGTTTAACGAGAAAATTATAATTTTGGTCCCAAAGTATACAATGATTTGCAATATTAGTCCCATACTTTCTGGAATAACTAATATTAGTCCCAAATTTTAGGAAAATATTGCAAATTTAGTCTCACTGTGAAAAAATTGTAATTTTTAGGATTAATTTTGCAACATTTGGAACAAATTTTGGGATTAATTATGCAATATTTTGCTAAAATGTGGGACTAATTTGCAATATTTTTATAAAGTGTGGGACTAATATTGTTACGGTGAGACTAACTTTGCAACGTTATCCTAAAATAAGGGATTAATGTTGGCTATTTCAAAAAATATGAGATTAATTTTGCAAACCACCCTACATTTTGGGACCAAAATTGCAATTTTCTCTACTTAATTAATACTCCTTTTAGTTTTTATTTATGTTGAAATATATATATATATATATATATTTCATTTGTTTATTTTGTGTATCAATTTTATATATATATCATCTTTTAATTTTTTTTCTACAATTTAATTTTATCGTTCGTTTTCAAATTTCATTTTCTTTACAAGAAGGAACAAATTTATTTCGTGTTTACAAGTACATATTGAAATAATAATCTCTACTATTTTCTTGTGTTTTCTTTGTTAAATAGTAATTAATCTTAACATTTATTCCTCTTATAGTGTTAAATTTTAGATTTTTTATGGTGATTGCTTGATTTTCTTTCCACAAGAAGAAATAGATTTGTTTGGTGTTAATAATAATATATTGTTTTAACATTTATTTGAATTATTCTATTTAATTTGTCATTTAATTTTTATATTTATTTAAATATTTACTCTTTTGCATCTTTTATACACCAATTTTGTTTTTATATATTATAGTTTCATCCATTAATTTATTTTATACTTTACTTTTGTTGTTCTTTTTCATATTTCATTCTTTTTTAGTTTTTGTTTTTCTACAAGAGCGAAGCGATTTATTTAGTGTTAATTGGTACATATTTTGTTTAATATTTATTTGTATGATTCTACTTAATCTGCCATTTAATTTTTATTTTTGTTTAAGTATTTACCCTTTCTTTATTAATTTTATGCGCCAATATATATATATATATATATATATTGTCATCTTTTTAATTTTTGATCTACAGTTTAATTTTGTTGTTCTTTTTCAAGAAGGAACATATATCTTTAGTGTGACACCTCCTACGGCACTATACTTTATCACTACTAATCATCATACTCTTCGTAATTATAAGTTGTCTTATAAGATTTTTCATTTTAAACTAATAAGATAAATTCTATTTTTCTCGATATAATATAAATTTATAAATATATCTTAAATCACGATAGATATCATCAAAAGTTTATATCTACTAGGCCACATGGATACTCATGTACAAAACTCCAAAAGATGAAAGTTTTAGGTTATTACAGAATCTAAAACGCAAACCCGACAGAAGACTAGATGTTTAATAATCATATAGACAGAACCTTCGGCTTCAGATGTCACGGCTGATCCACCTATTCAAATCCATTTCGCGACTTCATATTTATCTCCTAAAAAATGTTTGCAAGGGATGAGCTGCCTACTCAATAAGTATAGCTAACCGGCCTATATATACACATAATTGCATGTCGTAACATGAACCAACAAGTATTCAATATACAGTCACAGCAAAATTACAAAGTCATCAATACCACAATCATGCATCAGTCTACAGTACCATATCAGGATTCACAGTTTATACTCTTAGGGCCCTGCTTATTCTAATTGGAGTACATTAGTCAATGGTTCTGTCGGCTGTCATCATCTCAATCAATGTCATATCGTATACAACACAGGATACCCGTTGAATGTGATATCCCCACACTATCTGAGTGTGTAGCAATATCAGCACAGAACATCACAACGAACATGGCATCCCCACACCACCCCAGTGTGTAACTATCAGCACAGGATATCCCCCGCTACCCGGAATACCCCGGTACCCTACGTGCCATGATACCTAGCTTATATTCATTTTTCTCATATCACATCGTCAATCACATCATCATCAACACATCATCACAAACAATTGACTATGTTCCCTAATTAGGTAAGTCATCTCTTCTCTCAATTTAACGATGTACATATAATTAACTTCTTCATTCAACTCCATGCAACAATAAATATAATATAAGGCAATCATTTGTCAATCTTTATAATACGTAAATAGTCACCAATAAACATATAATGATAACTTCACAAAATAACCACGTAATTCAAATAAGCATTTATAAATACTAGCCAGGTTTATAGCAAACAAGTACAATCATATATACTTATATAGGTTCAATTAACTATACTTACATCGATCCCAAAATGATTATGCTAGTAGGAGTTAATTAGTCTTCTACTTTATCCCCGTGTCCTATAATACGTTATAATATATATAATCAATATAAATATTGAAAGTATCGTAAATTATGAATGAAATTACTAAATATATGCATATATTTTATATCAATATTTTAATATTTCATTTATATTAAAATTCAAACCTCCGTTCCTTTTTCGTCTAAATATTAGACACTATAAACTTCCCCTGTATATATCTAATTTACAATTAACTCATAAGAGCTTATTTCATCAAACCCCTCATATTCTTATAACTATCGTTCGCAATAACATCCCTAAATGAAATTATTACAAATATCACATATTTCTTTTTAATAAATATCATATTTCTTAAATATAATTTCCTAACATTTCTCAAATATGATTCCCAACTATTCCTATTAACTTTTGCCAATTCTTCACAATTATAATAATTATTTACACAATAATATATACAATTATGTATTTGGTTAATAAACCCGATTAATTTTGAATAATCCATTATACCAACAACTAAATCCAATAGATTATATAAATTCTAATTTATTGGCGATAATATCACCGGTCCAATTAAATATATACCAAACACTAATTTATATAAATACTCAAATTCAATAAATTTTCGGTTAAATAGTAAATCGAATAGTACAAATCATATTTAATAAATGCACTAATTAAATACTATTAATATAATAATTAATTTATAATTTATAATAAAATAAAATACTAACATGTTTCAGTCCAAAATAAACACCTTTAACTATGTGTGAGTGTGTGTTTTATCTTCTAAAGTTGTAATTGCTTTCTTTCATAGTAAGTTAGTAGGCAGCCACGTGCTGCTAACATAACACATCAATAACACATCATCTTTTTTTTAATTAAAATTGTAATTTAATCCTCAACTTCTATATATTTGTAATTTGACCACAAATATTTAATAAGGTCCCAATTTAGTCCCTTCAAGTTTTAATATATTTATAATTTCAACCTATGACTTATAATTAAATTTATATTTTCTTAATAATGACTAATTAGCCCCTCGATTATGAAAAAAAAATTCTATGAACGTCACATTTAGTGTTAATAGGTATACATATATATTTTTTTGTATGATTTACTTAATTCATCTGATATTTAATTTTTATTTCTATTTTAATTTTATCTTTTTGTATAATTTTATTTAATTCATCTGATATTTAGATTTTATTTCTATTTAAGTTTTATCTTTTTGTATATTTTTGTATATTTCGAGCTCCTTTCAGAAAAAGTTGACACGATTGTTTGAATTTTGTTTTTATCTTTTGTGTATTTCAATTTAATCAAAAAGTTTGTAATGATGTGTTAAATTAATAGTAAATATAAAGGTTAATTCAATAAAATTTTAAAATTAATTTTTTAACTATTTTTATCTATTCGTAGTAAATCTATTATAAAATTTCTTTTTAAACTTTGAGATATTAAATTTTTTTAGCTCATTGTACTAAGCAATTAAAATTATCACTACTAATATATTAAATCTTTGAGATATTTATTTGTATATTTTGGAATATTCAAATGAATATCATTTTTTTTATATATTTTAATTATTTTATAAATGAGATATCATCAAATTCAACTAACTTGCAATTTTTTTTTGAGAAATCTGTGAATTTTTGAAAAACAAAATATCATTATAAATACTTTTTACTTTTATAATTAGTCGAACGAAACAAAAAAATTAAATAAATAAAAACCTCAAAGTTCACTAAATTTGTAAAAGTTTTGCAACATATATATAAATATGGTGAAAACAAAATTTATTCTTTAATTAAATAATAATAAATAAACGAATTTATAAATAAAAAATACCAATTTTTTTTATTGTCCTAAATAAGGCAATATTAATTAATAGTTGAAAATGAAAATTTGATGAATGAATTTTTTGAATTCAAGGATAATTTAATAAGTTTTCGAAATATAACAATATATTGTAAGGGAATTGTAGTAACTTCTTTTTTTAAACTTGAATTTAACTCATTCTTTTTACAAACGAGAGAAAAACTTATGTTGTGATTCAACTAAAAAAAAGAAAACAGAATCTAATCTACATATTAATAAGTTATTACATTTAAACCTTTTAATTGCAAAACATGAACTATAGAATAACTAATTATTTGAGTTTTTATGGAGATAAAATTTCATATTTGATCCTTCAAAAGTCACTAGAAGATATACTATTCACTGTTTATACTTTACAATGTTATATTACTTACAAAAATCCAAAAAATTGAATATGCATAGAGTAGTATGCTTTGCAAATTGCTCAAAGGACGTTATAGCATGTTAATACGGCCCTTTTGTTATTTTTTTGTTAAAACTTAATAGTTATAATTGCTACTTATATGTTTCAATTTATTTTGTAGTTTAAATTTTTGCAAATTTTATCTTTTATTATTATAGTTTTTTTTCCTCTTGCTAACTTTTTTTATTAATGTATTCAGGCTTCTAGAAAAATGTATGATAAATACTTGTTGTTTTAACTGTTGATGTATTTTTGTTCAACTCATTCTTTTGCTTTCACATTAATCTTTCACCTTTTAGGATTTCTTTGCGCTGATAAAAGTGTTTTTATTCTTAGGATCAGTGATAATTAACATTACTATATTTCTTATTTAATTTAATTTATCATTTTATGTTTATTTTTTCTTATCTTATTTTGTCATTCATGATAATAATTTACTCCTTATCTTTTTCGAAATGATGAAATGATATTGGGATTTTGAAATTATTTAAAATTAATGTAATAACTGTTTGAAAGTAATCCACATATAAAACAAATTTTAGTAAGTAGAAATATATTGTATATGTAGAAAAATATCTTTGTCAATAATAATTACAATAAATTAAAAATTCAAAACTATTATATTTTACCTATTAAAAATAAAATGTTTATTTTATCTAAAAGATCTTTATAGCATAAGATATTATAAAATATTATTTAATTGAAAAAAAGAAAATATATATAACCGTGCATAGCACGGGATTTACGCTAGTGCATCAATATGTGAAGATATATAATAATTGTTACATTTAGTTATAAAAAGATTTGTTTGACCTATAATAATCAGTAATAAGTCAATCGATGATATATCAATTTTCATTCAGTGTTTTGCTAATCTCGATAAATTCGGTGAATTTTAATCAATAGAGGAACTTGTTTGTTAATAGAAGCAAACATCATGGCATTAGATGTAATTTTGCAAAAAATATGAGCATGTAATTACATAAGCAAATTATCCTCTTATCAAAAAAATTAACAATTTAAATTACTTTATTCTAAAAGCACAGAAAGGGAAATTGTTTTTTCGTTTTAATAAAAAATAATTTGCTGATTTTGCAACATAGTAAATGTGCCAAGTATTTGTTATCAAATTAAATGCGAATATTTGTCATAATTAAGATATTTGTTATGGTGTCATAGACGTTCAATGAAGAATGAAAGAATGGTAGAAGATCCAACATCACTTTCACTTAGAGTGAGTAGGAGTCGTGATACTTGGAACAGCATGCCGCCTCATACATGTTTGATTAATACTCAATTCTTAACATAAATGTCTTTAAACTGATACATGTTTGATGGCTCCATATAATTAAACTTTTTGTAACATTGTGGGTCTTGGTAGAAAGAAAAAAAAAAATTGAACATTAGGGGCTACATTGCGGAAAATGCAAGGACATCGATCATAGAACACCGTATAGTGAAGTTGGATGAAATTGGAAGCAGAAAGCCCGATCATCATCATATAGTATCAAAAACTGATGCTGAAAAAGCAGCTTGAGAAATCAAGAGAGTTTCTGGAGCAAGGATAAAATTTCATGTGAAACTTGGTCAGGTCTCTCTTGTTGGATGAAGTGATGAGCATCGAGAATGACGATTTCATGATTGGGGACTAGGTTCTTGAAAGTGTTCCCTTGGATGTACTCCCTCATTCCACCAGATTCGAATCCCATATCCTTGTCGCCCATTATCACCTTAGCCGGAACTGTTATCTTTGATCCTTGCCACGGCGCCAATAGTTCCCAGTTCCTGTCATTACATACATCAATTATTGTTCTTGTTAAATTTCATTCGCGTGTATATATATAGTGAGATATGGAAATTAGAAGCACTGACAGGTCTAGAGCTCGGTAATAATTGAAACCACCAGTGAAGCCCGATTCCTGGTACTTGTCAGCAAAAACCTGGAGCTCTTCCTCTGTAATCCAAGGTGGCAACAAGGAAGGGGTTCCTAAATAATCAATCAACTCCATTCCAGGAGGGGCTATGAGCAGATCTGTCTGGTTGATGAGCATAAGCTTCTTCATCACCGTCAAGCAATCGTACCTTGCAAATGCCCTTTCTGCTCTCCCTGCTTCCTACTCAAATTAACGCACCATTTTTCATCAAAAAATAACAACTGTTAGTGATGTGTGTGTGTGTGTGTGTGTGTTTGTGGGAACTGGGAAGGGGGATTCTGGATTAAAAGAGGGAATGAATTAATGGGGAGTGATTTTAGCACCTGAAACTGACAGATATAAAAGTCATCCCCGAACATTTGCTTAAATGAATCGAGAGGCTTAATACTAGTAAATCTTGGTTGGAATGGAACATCAAGAGCTATGATTCCCTTGACTCTGTCAGGGCGCAGCAAGCTGAAATACCAAGCGGCCAGAGCTCCCCAATCAATCCCAACCACCAACGCCTTTCCAAGTAAATTCCACAATCAATGTGCAATTCAAGATTACAATAACATAAATTCCACAGTCTTCTCAATCAAGATGAACAAGAGAGAGAGAGAGCACCTGTTGGACAGCAAAGTGGTCAAGGAGTCCAAGAAGATCAGCAACTATGTGGAACCAAGTGTAAGAAGAAGGATTAAGGGGTGCATCAGTGTCCCCGTAACCTCTCAAATCGGGTGCAAGCACATGGTAACCATGCCTCGCCAGAAACTCCATCTGATGACGCCAACCAAACCAGGTTTCTGGGAAGCCATGGAGGAGAAGAACCACACCCGTCCCCGTCCCCGTCCCCGAACCCTTCTCAGCTACGTGCATCCATATACCATTTGTTTTTATCCTATGATGCTTCACATCACATGATGTCATCATCATCAGCAGCAGCACCACAATACTACTCTGCAGAAACAGAAAGAATAGATTCAACTTCCATTACGCAAATGGGAAATATAGGCAAACAATCCTCAACTTTGAGTTTCATAGTCTAGAAAGACGGCGGCGTACGTAATTCATTAATTATTTATATAAAATATATTGTTTAAATCTTATCTTATTAGTCAACCAGATCGATTAGCTGCCGATGAAATATATAAAATAATAATAATAATATCTTGCACTTATTTGAAATAATTGAGCCATGCTTATGTTGTTGTAAATTTCAATAACATATTATTAGTTCCAGGCAATAATATAGTGGAGCCTGGCCCTGGAGGAATGTGGATGCAGTATCGGTAATTATTTCATAAAGGCCGCCACTGGACTGTTAACTGAACGATGATAAGAGTTGCTTTTTCCTTATTACAAGTTTGGAATTTTGAAATCCTAAAAAGGCTAATAATATAATTGTGGTACTGTTTTATGAGTTTTTTATATCAGCCTGTTTTTCTTTTTTATACCCGTTTCTTTTTAATGAAAAACAGAATTATGATCTTTACTATTAATTGTATAATCAATTAATATACATAGTAGTATATTTTCAATCACTATTAAAAAACACAAAATAATAATTTTGATTGATAAATAAAACATAAATATGATGAAATCCATTTAGAGAGCGTTTACGGAGAAAGGCATATGGGACTGCATGGAGAAATCAAAGGATAAATTCTAATTCTATTTTGGTGTTATAGTGAGATGCATGGGCCTTTTGACAGAGAAATTGGGCCTCTTCCACATATCTCGTGGGCTTTCTATTAATTGCTCTGAATTGGGGGCTGGGCCCAGGTGGGTGAGTTCAGCACGATCACGCCGTTAAAGATGAAATATTATATTAATAGGAGCAAGCATAAGCATAAGCATAAGCATAAGCATAAGCATAAGCACAAGCACAAGCACTGCCAAATAATTGAAGGGTAGTAATGACTCTCTTCTCATTATCATCAATATCAATAAATAATAAATGAACGAATGCTCTCAACTCTCAAGTCAAGTCTGAACAACATGACATCATCATGCATCATGTTGTAGTGTCCCTTGTTTGTTTTTTCTTTGTTGTAGTATCCAACAATGCATCACGACCTTCGTTAACTCCATATATATATATGCATGTCTACTAATGTTACCATTGACTATTAAATAACATGTTTAATTAATTATGGACATCTCTAACTTAATTATAATGAATATAAGTGACTGCTTAGCGTTTTGTAAACAGAATCATGATTAGTAAGCGTATGGTAGAATGATTTCATTGGGATGGCTAAACATGCATGGCATACACGCACACACATAATGAATAACTTAGAAGAAATGAGCAACTTTATTGGAGGCGTCATTGCTTAGAATCCAAGATAACAATCATCCCTCTAAAGTTTCACAATTCTCCAAAAAAAAATAAGGGGGTGTCAATTTTGTATGTCCACACATTTTGGATTTTGTTGTGAAGGATTGTTGCAAGCACCAAAAAGTAAACTATCTATCTACATATACTAGTAATAAATACGCGTGTGCCACGTTATTCATATAATTTTATTTAAATAATATTATATTTTTGAAATTTAATAGTTAAATATAGAATATATTAATTAATTCACAATACAAAAAAATGAATTCTCAAGATGTTGATCAACTTGAGAAACTGTCCTAATATATAAGAAAACTTAAATAAGTTGAAACTACTAAATTTAAATAACAATATAACATATATATATATATATATATTGTAATCTTCATTAGTCTTTCTCTTATTTGAACTTGATCCCTTATAACGTATTCTTTTTGCTTCCCTTACTGGATTTTGTCTTGTATTTTTTTTTCAAATTGTTAAGAGTTTTTTCATTATCACATGAGATTTATATCTCAAACTATTCTTATTTTTTCTTCTTGTGCAATCCCCCTTTTTTTTTCTAACATTCTTAAGTCGAGATTTCATTTTTGTCATATTCAATGATATATTGCCTTTCTTACTAATAAGTTTTATTTTTGGTCCATCGTCCTGTATTATTTTAGCTAATGTCTTATTTTATTCTAATTTTTTGGTTGATGTTGTTTCTTTTCAATTGTCTCTACTATGACGTTCAGTCTACTATTGATCACTTCTGCTTTTTTTTTTTTTTTAGTGCAATAAGAAATCAAAACTCTGTAAAAGTTTGTAGACTTAGTCTTTCTATAATATTTTGACGGATGTTCTCCCTAATTAATGTATTATATTAAGATACGCAGAAATTTACTTAGTTGTAGTATTTCTCTTAGAGGTCTTTGATGTAGTATTGTGAAAGTAGACTCATAAAACATAACTGATGTTACTTCGACAATATATTCGTCCTCTCTGAAATTCAAGTCAAAATTTGGACCTTCGAATTCATAAACAATATAGGAATACACATTCTGCTTTGAACTCTTATTGGTTCAAATGTTAACAAGTACCAAAAGCATAAAAATGATTAACCAGAAAAACCTCAGTAAGTGAACATCCTCTTTCCTCTTTATAGCCCCTCACCTGATCATATTCCTCAATCAACTTGATTGTTAACATTTGAGGACTTCTGAATGCATTGCCTCACTGGACAGAAATTCTTGGATACTACTGCGTAAGACCGCAAGACCATCAACAAACCTACTGTATCTGTATGGGGTCTTCCCCGCACCCTTATGCGGTAATTCCCACTTCTGAGACCTTGAATTGAGAATCTCTCCATGAGTGATTGCCCGACCATCTCCCAACTTCCCAGCCCACATTTCAGACTGATGTCCTCCATAGCACTGAGCATAAGGCATACTATAAAAGTCAAGTCAGAAAGAGTAATTATAGGTGGATCAAAGAATGACAAAACAACAAAAACAGAGAGAAACAAAAATATGGGAGAATGACACTCACGCTACAACTAAAGGTGAAGCCCCATAATAACAATGGAAAATCAAGCCTTTGGAATTTGAAATATAAAAATAAATAAGACATGACACATATCACGTCTATTAGAGAATAACGAAGGTGCAGATATTGATGCAGATAATGAAATAACTCCTGGCCTGGAGTCCAAATCAAGTACTCAACAACTGAATCTGACCATGCCACAAGCTGAGGATTATCCACCTCAGCAGATGGGGATAAAATACTTGCAAATAATGACACACACTACAAAAAAATGCGGTAACAGGAACGGTAAGGCTCGACCGTTCCTGTTACCATTCCACGTAGGAACGGTTATAGGAACTGTTGTGGAACGGTAAATCGTTGATGACGTCAGGGTCGGTGTAAGAGAAACACAAATTAATAGGAACGGTGGGACCGTTCCTATTAGAGTGCCAACAGTTGGGTACCAATTTGTACACCTAAGACCGTTCCTAAAGGGAACCTTATATATTTTGGACCTCAATTTGGAACACATGTGTGAGATTTGGAACGGTTGGAGGACCGAGAAAGCGTACCGTTACTGACTGTGTTCCAAAGACCGTGTGAATTTTGGACCAGTAGGGCCACCGTTCCAACATGTAGTCCTACAAGAGGCCCTTTTACGCCATGGGAAAAAATGTGATGTAATTACCGTTCCAAATTACGGGTATAAAGTAAGTGAATCTGTGTTACAAGGACCGGTCCAAAATGTAATACAAGTAGGAACGGTGAGGATTTGTTGTGCCTGCTACCGTTCTTAATATGCTTTAACGGCTATATTACAACGGTAACTTTACCGTTCCTGATACCTTTCCTGAGACCGTTCCTTAAGCTGAAACAACGGTTATATTTTAACGGCTAGTTTTGTGTTCCAAATAGTACTCCAATGACCGTCCAATGTTTTCTATATATATGTACCCGTTCTTTGTCATTGTTCTTATATTTACTCTCCAACTCATTTTGTATTTGTAACTCCCCCCCTTGATTCTTTATACGAAAAATTGAACATATCATTTACCGAGCGCGAATTTTGCATTGATATCGATAGGTGTTTTGCTTAGGTAAGTATGCAAAATTATGTTATTTTTGCATATATATATAATTTACTCTCGTCATTTAATTGTTGCTGTGAATTATACGTAGGACCAATCATGTTAAGACAGTTGAGGAAATGGATGTATGATCGAGACGTCCTGGGTGTGACGCCGGAGTTTGAGGATGGTGTTACAACATTTTTAGAATGGGCCCAATCTCAGCGTGCATATATGGACGGGGACAAGATTAAGTGTCCCTGCCGGAAGTGCAAAAACGAACGGTTCAAAACACCAGACGAGGTAAATTTTGATTTGTGTATGAAAGGGTTTATGCCAGAGTATTACAATTGGACTTCGCATGGTGAGGAGAGGGTGCAGGAATACTTTGAAGCAATGGCAGCGCCCCCTGTGCAGCATCAGCAAACGCCACCCGTTCAAGAGGAGGGTAGTTCGCATTGGGGTAATGTGGCTCAGATGGATTGGGCGCAGAGGATGGTATTCGATGCCGCCGGGCCGTCATTCTGGTCTTCGTACAACCAGGAGGGACTGACTGATGATGGTACTCGGTATTATCCATCTGATGTGGGTCTTAGTTCATATTACGATTCGGGGCCCTATGATTATGTGTCTGGCTTGTCAGACCGCTTTTTTGATGTAGTCCAATTATATATTCACCGTTCCTATTTGAAGCACAATATTTCAAATATGGCGGCTAATTAAAAAAAAATGAGGAAATTTGAATTAGGAACGGTCCAATTATATATTCACCGTTCCTAGTTGAGGTACAATATTTTAAATTATGGCGGCTAATAAAAAAAATGAGGGAAATTTGAATTAGGAACGATACCAATACATACACGACCGTTCCTATTTGAGGTACAATATTTCAAATATGGCAGCTAATTAAAAAAAATGAGAGAAATTTGAATTAGGAACGGTAGGTGTAAAATACTACCGTTCCTAAATGGAGCCCAATATTTCGTTTTGGCGCCCAATGAAAAATTGGTGGGAAATTCAACTACTGGAACGGTAAGTCTACAAATAACCGTTCCAGATTTCAATAGGAACGGTAAGTATGTGAGTGCATTAAAACGACATCTTTTTTACACTAGGAACGGTAATGGGAACACTGTATATATTAGGTAACCGTTCCTAGTATTACAACTCCAACCAATTTATTCGATATCTCAACATCCGTCAGCCGGATCGACACCATTTTTTAACACGTACAAGGTTATGGATATGAATTGGTGTCCAACGGTCGGATTTCCAATCAATAACCTGGATTTAAGGATGCATCTGTTTTTGTTTCGATGAATACTGATCGGATACGATAACTCGAGATCCGCGCACCGAAATATTTCAAAACGACATATAATGTATTCTTTTGTGTGTTATATCATATCTAACAGTCTGATTGGAATTTTGACGGTCTGATTATGCCGTGCAGTACAACAATATAGGATGCTAGTTACATTTGTAAAATACTAACAAAAAAATGTTTACAAATATCCTTCATATTGTGAATGTGTGTCTATTTTTTGGAAATTATTATAGATTTTTATAATCTTTAAACATCCAATTGTATACATTTATTTAATAAAACAAGTGTTCAAGAACGTGTTTTTCTTAATTTATTTTTATTATAGAAGAAGATAAAAGCAATACATATAGGAACGGTAATGTATAAAATTAGGAACGCTAACTATATGCATGCCTACAAACGACGTCGTTTCTTTAATTTGGAACGGTGTTGGGAACACCTGTTGTATTACAAGACCGATCCTTTTAGTACAATTCCAAGTTGTAAGTATCTGGAACTAATGTAGGAACGGTAGGTTTTTATTCAGGAACGGTTGTTTATGGGAACGGTTATTGGAATGGTTTTATTACTAAGTGACCGTTCCTATTTAGGTCAACGGCATAAAAACGACATCGTATTGTGTGTAATACGACGTCGTTTTATTTTGGTGGGATCGGTTATAGGAACAGTAAGGGAAAAAAAGACCGTTCCAAAATGTTATATAAATTAAACCCTTGGTTGAATTTTTTTCACTTTCTCCTCCCTCACTCTCTCTCTCTCTCTCTCTCTCTCAGAACGCCTCTCTCCCTCCCTCAGCCTCTCTTCCTCCGCCTCTCCCCTTCCCTCAGCCTCTCTTCCTCCGCCTCTCCCCCTCCCTCCGCCTCCCTCCGTCCGCCTCTCTCCCTCAGCCTCTCTCCCACCCTCGTTCTCCCTCCGCCGCTCTCCCTCAGCCTCCCTCCCTCAGCCTCTCTCCCATCCGCCGTTCTCCCATCCGCCTCTCTCCCTCAGGCACCATCCGCCGTCCGCCGTCTGCCGTATCTGCCACCGTCGACGCCGTCCGCCGCCTCTGCCTCGACGCCCACTGACGCGCACCACCACCCTCCGCCTCTGCCACCACTAACGCGCACCACCACCACCATCGTCCACCGCCTCCATTGCCGCCCACCGTCCGTGAGCCTTAACTACCAAGTAGGGTCTGAAGAAACCCTCTTTATTTTTTATTTCATTAAAATTTTTCTATAATTTTTTTTTGAAATTTATGTATAGTTATGGTGTTTTTATGTAATTTCTATAAGTTAGGATATTTAGTTGTAATTTTTGTTAGTTAGGATATTTAGTTGTAATTTTCTGTAATTTCTGTAATTATTCTGTAATGTATTTTGCTGGAATTAATTTGTAATTGTCATGTATTTTCTGTATTTCCTGTTAATTAGTGTAATGTAGTTGTAATTTTTGGTGTAATTTGACTGTTGTTAATTTTTGTTGGTGTAATTTGACTGTTGTTAATTTCTGTTGGTAATTTATGAAATTTCTTTAATTTTTTGAAAATTCTGAAAATTTTCTGTAATTTTAAAAAAAAAATCTGATTTTTTTCTGTAATTAAAAAAAATCTGATTTTTCTGTAATTTTTTATAAATATTTAAAATCTGGAATTTTAAAACATTTAAAATTTGGAATTTCAAATATTTAAAATCTGGAATTTTTTATAAATCTGGAAATTTAAAATATTTAAAATCTGGAAGTTTTAATTTTTTAAAAATCTGGAAATTTTAAATATTTAAATCTGTAATTTTTTATATTTATTTAAAATCTGGAATTTTGAATTTTTAAAAAACTTGAAATATTTAATTTTTTAAAAATCTGGAATTTTTAATTTTTAATAAATCTGGAAATTCAAAATATTTAAAAATCTGGAATTTTGAATTTTTTAAAAATCTGAAATTTTTAATTTTTTAAAAATCTGGAATTTTTATTTTTATAATAATCTGGAAATTTTAATTTTTCAATAAATTCAATAATTAAAAATATGATAATTTGAAGGAATTAGTGCAATTTTAGGGTAAAATTATGGTATTTAGTATAAATATGTACAGTTGTAGAATTTATTTGCATAGATATTAAATACCTTAGAAAATCTTCATTATTGAAATAAATTGATACTTATGTGTTTTTTTTAGATAATGTCTGGTCGGAATTTTCCACCCCGAGGAGGTGGCCGTGGTCGTGGCCGCGGTCGCGGCGAACCGGCTATACCGCCTCCCGGTGTTGCTTCCCAGGATGGGGAAGCAGTTTTCCGACCACCATCACCACAGGCAGAGCAGGCACCCGCACCACCTACGCCGGATCAGCAGCCCGGTGCGTCTACTGTTGCACCGGATTAGGAGCCCGGACCATCCACTACCGCACCGGCGGTCGATCCGGCCCGTCCATGGGCTGCCCCACCCCCACCGGCCCCACCACTCCCACCACCATCCGCGGGCCAGTACATCACACTCGCCGATGCGAGGTACAATTTATGTTTTTAATTTTTTTTTGTAATTTAAATTAATATTTTTATGTTTATACTAATTATTTTATAATTTCAGTGCTGATCGGAAGATCCACGAGCGCATGTACGCGACCGTGCGAGGACACTATCCCCACCCTTGGGGCTGTTTGCGCCAGGTGCCGCTAGAGCACCAGCATTTTTGGTTCGAGAGCTTGAAGGTAACATGAATTAATTTTTTCTTAAAATATTTTAACAATCTAAGTTAAATAATAATTTAATATATTTTTTTAATACAGATGACGTACTGGTGGGACGCCGACGATGAGTCAATGTTCAAGATCTTCCATATCTGGGTGGGGAAGTTCTTGAGGAAGAAGTTCGTCCTCACCAGACAGTCGCTACAGAAGCCTCTATGGCTGGCGAACGAGGTGTGGTGGCAGCTCCTCCTGTACTGGGCTTCCCTGGAGTTCCAGAAGGAGTGCGAGAAGAACAAGACGAACCGGAACGCCAACCCAGCCGCATCCACTGTGTACCGCGGGGGATCTGTCTCCGTCGGTATGCACAAGCGGAAAATGGTAAGATATCTAATGTTATTTCAATTATTTATTACTATTTAATTTAAATTGTAATAACTGTTTCCCATTGATGTTGTACAGGAGGAGCAGCTCGGCCAGCCAGTGAGGTAGATGGAGTTATTCTCCAGATGCTACAAGAAGAAGACCGACGGCGGCTGGAGCGGGTCGAGGGCAGCGGAGGTGGCGGTAAGTTTTAATTAATATTTTCTACAGTATTTTTTTAAATATTTTTAAATTTTCTAATTCATTGTAATTATTTTTGCAGGAGATGTTCCAGAAGATGATGGAGGATCATCAGTTTCAGGCCCCTGAGGATCTTGCTTCTGAATCAGAGGCCTCGGTGGCGGAGCAGACCAAGCAGCAGATGTGGCTGAGTTGCGTCGGGGGCAAGAACAAGGGCTGGGTGTTTGGTCTTGGTTCTGAGGCCCTGTCGCTCAGCCAGGCCGTTACCTCGCCATCGTCGCCGCCACCGCCACCGCCATCGCCACCGCCTCCGCCAGCGCCTCCGTCAAACATGGAGGGTCGGTTGGGCCGCCTCGAGGAGATGATGGCGGACCTGATGTGCATGGTCAAGGACATGCAGACCAGTTGCTCTGGCGTCGGCCCGTCACGGCCTCCTAGAGACCCCACCATGCCAGACATTGACAAGTCCGATGGGGACGAATAGTACATTATGTATTTTTATTTTTTGTAATCAAATCGGATAATATTCATATTTAATATAATTTTTTTTAAATTATGCATTTTTTCATATTTAAATATTATTTATATAATCAAAATATTATTATTAATTTAAATGATAAAAACTATTAATTAAAAAAAATAAATCATTAATTAGGAACGGTACTTTAGACGCAACATATTCGCACTGTACCGTTCCTATTTTTGACTTTTTAAAAAGACTCACCGTTCCCACGGCCGATGCAAAAACCATTCCCATTATACATGTTAACCGTTCCTAAATATCGTACCTACCGTGCCTAATTCTATTCCAAAATCAATCCTTTCGTGGTAAACCTTTCGTTCTAAAGACAATACCAAACACCGGTCCAAAACTTTATTCCAAAGGTTGAGTGCAAAGATCGTTCCTACGTGTCGCGACAAAATGTATTCCAGCTACCGATCCTAATCTCTACAATGTACCGTTCCTACATGTATTCCAGACCCCATGCCAAATTCTATCTACAACAAAAACGGACTGTTCCAAACAGAGTTCTAACCACCGTTCCTAAAACCGAGATTTGTTTTCGACATTACCGTTCCTAATGTTTATAAGGTGTTCCAAATGCAATAAAATCAAATTTATACGTATAAAGGTAAGTAGGAACGGTAGAACATAGTAGTGCCAACCACCATTCCCATATAGGAACGGTAACTTGGTTCCCGTTCCTAATAATTAGGATCGCCTCTTATTGCCACGGATGGCCTCCCGTTCCTCAACCGTTCCTAATACCAGTCCAAAATGTTAAAATGAAGTACGTACCGTTCCAAATATTAAAAAAATCGTTCCTGTTACCGTCCCAATCAGCCCTTTTTTTTGTAGTGACAAGCACACAGAATCACACAACTCTATCAATCAACAAAGTAATATTGAACAAATAATCAGGATATAGAACATAGAAGTCCATTCTCAAAACATCCTAATAGAAACATGTATATAGTATATGTGAAGATAAGTATTTTCTATAGATATTCATTATATATAAAATAAATGTATTTAATATTCATTATATATACAAATTAAATAAACATATAAATATATTTGAGGACATACATATTGATATTTTATTATTGGTAATCACCTTTGTATTGAGAAAATGCAATACAACTTATGGCGTCATCAGTCAATTAGATAGATATCTTTTTGTATATGTTTGTTATGATTGTAAATATTTTACAATTTTTATAACACAAAATTGATATAATGCACTATAACTGAAAAAGAAAAGATAATTTTATTTAAATATAATTTTCATTTGACATTCACTTAATTTAAAAAATCTTATAAAATATAATTTTAATTAGAATTAAGTTAAATTCGTGCATAGCACGGGTCACACGCTAGTATCTGTATATATGAGAGGGACGTTAATTGCCTATCTTAGCACTCAAGCAATGCACATTAATTTCTTCATCTATATCAATTCCAAAATTACATTTCACCATTAGTATATGCTAATAAGATTAATCATTCAGCCTTTAACAATCACAACAATTAATATTGTCAAGTCTCTCCCAAACAAGGCTTTACAGTAATTGAAGAAAATCTAATAAAAAGAGAGAGAGAGAGAGTAAGAAATTAATTGAGGAATGTTTTGCAGGCACCGACGTTAACTGCAGCGGAAAAATGCAATTATCTCTTTGTGATATACAAAATGTGCAAAAAAATCACATGTGAAAAAATAAATAGTAATTTACCCCTTGTATTTTAAAAAAAGAGCAAAAGATCCCGTAAAAATAGAACAAAAAACCCCCCGAGAGTTGTTTGCTGTATTTTAAATAACACAAAAAGATAAATTATTAGTTATTTTTTCACAAGAAGTAATTATTCTTTTTGATTAATACAGGAGTAAATTACATTTATCCCCTAGCGGCAGAGTAAAGGCAGAACAGGGTGAGGGGTGTGGACGGAGACCTACTATCTATAAATGTGAAAACGGTTGGTAATGACGGCGTTAAGAATTAGCAGCAATTATGAAGGCACGTTGGCAATTAGAGCGGTGGGTGAGGAAAGCATTTCATTTGAGTTGTAGTAGATTGAGATTCACGTGCAATGGTCTCTGCCAAAACAACTTATCCTTCCACCCAAACCCATTCACATTCACATTCACATTCACATTCACATTCACATTCACATTCACATCTTTCTCGCCCCAAAGTCTTAAGACAAACCCCCCCTAATTTCCCCACTGCTTAATAATATATTCCAATTCCAATCTACTCTATATATAATAATAAAACACAAATTTAAAAATGACATCCAATAAGCACCCTGCATTGCATACTTGGATAGTTTTTTAGATTTTATTTGCCATGTAGTGATTTTTTTTATAGTTGTTAAATTTAGATAATTGTATGATTGTTTATCCTTATTTAAAAAAATTCACTATACCTTTTTGAATAAATTGGTTAGTAATATAATTTAAATTTTATTTTGATCTAATAATTCTTAAAATATTATTCTTTATTTTGTTACTTAAAAAATGGGTAAATTATAATTTACTTATGATCCGGGTCGCTTACTCGATCTCCTGCTGTTCTACTTGATTTAGGTACCCTCGAACTCGATCTCGTAAGCTTTCGGACAAGTAACCTGAGAAAAAACAAGCACGTGAGACTAGCCGGGAGTGTCTCCGGCATAGACCCTCCGATGCTTAAGTCAGACACTGGTCGAGATAGATGAATGGCGAACTGGTAGATAGAACTGGTCGAATATTGCTAAAATAACTTGCCTTAAATGCGGTGGGGTAAGCTCATTTGTAGCACCAAATGTCCGTACCCGCATGGCCCACGTGGCTTCATCTCCTTAGCCTGATGTGCTTTAGCATCAAAGGTCTATATCTGGACACCTGGCCTCTAGTACGATCCGAATCGTTAGTTCGGGTCGGATCGCTGGATCCGACCCGCTCAGCTTGTGCGTGGGTCTACTGCCTATTTTGCTGTTCTGGACCCACTTTCGAGGGTTTTTTAATCTTTTCACTATTTATTTGGGTTGCACCCCCATCAACTTACATGTGATTTAGTAAATAGGGGCGGCGTAGAGCTAAGAGATTAGGGGGAGGGGTGGGGCGACGGGTCTGGGCGGCTACAGGGAGTAGTGGAGGGCGGCGCGTCTGGGCGGGGGAGAGTGACAGCAGGTGACTAGGTATATATATACATTATAAATATAGATATTGTATATGCATATCATATATATATATTAAAAATATATTTTATAATTTTGTATAGAAATTATATGTTGAAATAAAATCTAGACCCTAGATTTATAACAATAAAATGTCTATAGTAGATTTCAATGATTCTACACGAACCGTAAATTAATATTGATAAGATATGAACTGTTGATTTGTTTTAGATAAAATTTAATAGTTGTGAAATAAATATACAAATAAATAATTTGAAAAACAAGGAAAATTCGTGCATGTAGCACACCTCTCGCTTGAGGGGGTTATTTTGCACTTCTTGAGGAGCTTTCTCTAGACTATAATAGAGCTCTTAGTTGTTTTATCGATTGCTAAAGAGTAAGAAGATAGTACAAGGAATCTAATAGCTCCCGGATCACTTTCAAAATCCGTCCAACGTTTCGATCAAAGAGGACGAGGGTCAAAATCTGTTTTGGTTCACCTCCGGGATGGGCTTGAATTTGAAAATAATGAATTAAAGCAAGGGGAGTGACTGATTGCCTAGTTGGCAAGCATGAACGGAGCTAACGATAAGTCAGCGGACGGTACGGCACGACTTTCTGGTTTTTCTAAGAATTTAGGGGCGTAAATTGGTGTTTGCATTTCTGTAGGAGGACTTTTTGTCTATTTCCTATAACACTGGTAGGTAAATTACAATATGCCCCTTAAATTTGTTAGATAAGCATACAGTGATTATTTCTATCCAAAAAAATTCAGTTATTTTTTTTATTTGGGAAATTTAGTTACTAAAATAATTCAAATTTATTTTTATATTCAATATATTTCTGTATTTTTATATCTATTATTCTTCCATAGGCACGGAGTATTAACTAGTTTTTATATATTATTTATTAGGCTTAATTACATTTACTGTCTCATATATTAAGTTGGCAAAATAAGGATCCTAAATATAAGGGTGACAAATAGTGCCTCGATATTATTTTTTTTGGACAATTGCAGGACTACGGCCACCGAATTTTTAAAAGTGGCCGAAATTTGCGGATGTGGACAAAAATTAAGACTTTTTTGAGGGCTTTTGCTAACATAAAATTATAATAAAAAAATCAATTGCAAACTAAATTATTTTCTTTTTGTTTTTCTGCCACATAAATACTTATTTGGGAAATCCTTTGCCACATAAGCACTGGCATGAACAAATAAAAGAAAAAATATTTTTTTATTCGGGTATTCTTTAATGATTGGATTTTTTTAAATCTCTCATCTACCACAAAAATAAATTTTGAATTTATATTTTATATTAGCTGTCGTACACAACTCTGTATGGATATAATAAATTATCTTACATACTTTAAAACATATTATAAATTAGAATAAAATATAAAAAATTAATTTAATGTATTATCAATACAACAAAAAACTATAAAATACATAAAATTTACAAAAAGTAAAATTAGTATTTTATAATTATAAATTATTTAAAAAAATAATAATATTTTTTTTAATATAATTTTTTTTTTAAAAAAAAAACAACCCCAAGTCTCCGCCGCCAGAAAGAGGCGACGACGACCATTAGAAGTGGCCAAACGGCGTTGCCCCCTTACCAGCTGGGCAACTTGTCGCCCAGATAATTTTTTTTACCTCACATAATTTAGTAAAAAAAAATTACTAATTTTGGAGAATAAAAGTAAGGGGAAATAACATTTTTAGTCCCATAACTTAGACCCTTTTTACTTTTGGTACCATTCGTTGCGGGATTAGCAGTTTTGGTCCCATAACTTACAAAAATAAGCATTTTTAGTCCCACCCTATTTTTTCGTTAATTTTTTAACGAATGTTGACTTTTTGCCATTAAGTTTTTGAAATTGAAGGTAAAATTGGCGCCATTTGTGCTTAGGATGATTTTTGGCGGGAAAATAACTACTATTGAGAGCTAACATAAAAAAATCAAGAAAATTAGGGCAAATAAAGGTGATTTCTATCGTCTTTCACAAAAAATAATCTTTCATACTTTAATTTTATTTGTGTTGCAATTTATCATTTTGTATGAATTCTATAAATATTAAAACAAGTGATGACCCACAAAAAATTCAAGTAATGTAATATAAGCACACGTGACAAAAAGACAATTTCATAATTAGTTGTGTTCATAACAGTTTATTTGCCCTAATTTTCTTGATGTTTTTATGTTAGCTCTCAATGGTAGTTATTTTCCCGCCAAAAATCATCCCAAGCACAAATGACGTCAATTTTACCTTCAATTTCAAAAAACTTAACGGCAAAAACTCAACCTCCGTTAAAAAATTAATGGAAAAACGGGGTGGGACTAAAAATGCTAATTTTTGTAAGTTACGGGACCAAAACTGCTAATCCCGTAACGAATGGAACCAAAAATAAAAAAAATCTAAATTATGGGACCAAAAATGATATTTCCCCATAAAAGTCATATTTGAGAGCAATAAATTTGAGGTAGGAGGTGGGAGCAAGGCATGTAGGTTTCTCCAGCAAATTAATCGTTAGTAGACTTTCTTACACAAAAAAATATTCAAAACGTTGGATAATTATAATTCAATGCAAGTAATAATTGGAGAATTTGTTTTATTGGAACATGCATAGAGAAAGCACAATTATAATATGTGCGGGAAAATTAAAGTAAGTGATAACGAGTGCCAAAAACATACATAATGACTGGGATGGGAATTTTTATTTTTATTTTTTCTATTGCAGCATCGACACTTCACCTACACGAAATGATGTCGCAAAAAAGATACAAATCGGAAGATATATATCAATTTGATTCGTATTCTTCATCAATCAATCAATCCGTATATATATATATATATCGTCCCATTATGTCAAAAAAAAAAAAAAAAGATGGGTCTTAGCAACTGTGGCCCGCCATGATATCCACTGGGGATTTCAGCAGCACTCCTTCACTTTCTTTTTTCTTTTTCTTTTTGGATATTTTGTGCTTTTTTCGTTTGAGCATAGAAGAACAACTGATTATTTCTTTTTAATTTGTACCATAAATAGTCTTGAGTATGATTTATATTTTATTTATATTTGAAGGGGTGCCAATTTTAAGTGACCTTACGTACGCTTTTCCTATTCAAAATTCTAACTTATTAAGAATGACATACAATATTGTGATATTTGACTGTCTTGATCAAATTAATTAGTAATGTATATTATAATTAGTAATAGAAGTTCAATATATGATGGTAATGAAAGAAAAGCGAAGAAAATAACTGAAAAAATTCACATAAACACTTAACTTATAAGAAGATAGTGACACTTGAATTATAAAACCTTATTATATTAATGTAACACTACCGAGCAAATTAACTAAAAGCTTCATTATTGTTGGTGATGGATGATATACATATACATATATATATATATATATGTTTCTCTCTCAATTATTTGTCTGTGTGACGTGCAAAGAATCAAATTATCCTCTATTTCTTGGTTGGCTCTCTCCACTCTTTCTTGTCATTGTCGTGAGTGGACAACTTTTTTAACTGTCTAACTAACCCTTACTCACACTACTCATCATTACTCTCACGTAGTAAAACAAGTTAGTTATTAATGTACCCTTTTCTTTAGACAACATATATAATGAATGCCCTCAATCCTCATGTAGGGAAATGAAACCAATTTTATTCTACTAATTTAAATAACTTCAATTCCACCATAGTAATACGTACTCATGAATGTCCAATGGTACAAATATTGGATCAATTAATTGAAAGGTATAGGTAGAGTGATATCTATATGTATGTTTCTTATGTTATTAAAATAAAATAAAAGTTTCTCAAGGAGGAAGTGGTGAATAATTAACAAACTAAAAATTACTTTATCTTCATTAGTGATATTACGGGACGTCTTAATTAACAAGGCCATGCATTAATTGTAGAATAGGCCGGGGAGGGGACCCTAATCATGAAGTGACTACAAATAACCCTAACCCTAACCCTAAAGTGAGTGAATAATGGTTATATATATGCTGCTAGATACCAACAACAGCATGGGCATGGGCAGAGTAAATTAAGCACTAAATTCCTATGCTGTCCTTACAATAGAACCATTATTAAATTTACTTGTTCTCTACCACCCCCACCCCAACCCCAACCCCCACATAAATATTGATCATCAATTCACTGTCTGCTACTCCCACTTTCTAATTTTATACTAAATTTCTTGAATTTTTATTCCTCTTATATAATTATCAGATTTCGAAATTCAAACAAGCTAGTCGTTCCTAATTAAAAAAATATGTGATGATTTAGGTCAGCGCAAAGCGTATAAGTTTGTACTCTACTTTTTGTTTTTCACTAAAATCAGAGCCTCGATCTGGACATCTATACCCTAAAAAACCGGTCCACTAATTGATACAGCTGTGGGAGTAGTATCATTATTTAATTATTTATTATCTCCTATAAATGTAATTAATTTTATCTGAGTTGAAGTGGTAAAGCTGCAGAGGAGCTGCTTTTACTATTTAAAATCATCATCATCATCATACATTAGAAAAAAAAAAAAAAGAAAAAAAGAAAAAAGAGTGGGAGTGGGAGTGGGTGGGACCAAAATAGTCAAACGCTAATGGAATTGGGTGGGAAGAAATTAAACGGATCCAATTTTGGTGGGGAGTTGTTCATGAGATTGAGACTCAATCAGACACCCAATTTCGATCTAATTTGATTGTCCGTGCATCGCGCCGTTGAATGCTACCTTAACTTAAAAAAAGTGATGAGAATGAGATGGAATGTGGAAAAACTAAAGTAACCCACCAAAAAAAAGAAAAAGAAAAAGAAAACACTGTACAAACTGGCAGCATCCCATGTAATATTAATTAATGCAACCAATTACGATTGTTTTCATGTTGACTAACTATGTATGTTTTCAATCAGCATCATTCATTTGAGTTTGGACACAGATTAACTACCTTTTTCAACGGATTAATTGTTAATGATTTACGTACGTAGGTAGGAGCAGAAAGTAATAAGTCATTCCAATTCCAACACTAATTAAACTATGCCTTTTTATTACTGCTCATGACTCATCATCAATTGTATATATATGTTCTTCATTCCACTTTTCTAATTTCCTTTCCCTCTTTGTGTGTGTAGTGTGCAAAAATTAACAATGATGATGATGATAACTGCATAACAAAATCTCAGTTAGACATAATAAATAGAAAATGCATTGCAAGAATAACTATAAAAAAAAAGTCCCATCTAACATAAAATTATAGAATATCTAGCTATCTTGAGCAGGCCGTGGAATTCTGAGGAAGAAAAATAAGCCCGTGAACACCATTAGGCATTAGCATGTAGGTGAGGGCAGGAGAGGAGAGGGAAAATGACATAAATTCTGACAGACAGAGGGCAGAAGCTGTAATTTCTGGTTAACAGTGGCATTCTTGTGCTGTCTCACTTCTAAGAAAAGGACAGACAGAGCTTAAAGAAGTGAAATGCCGGCCAGAAAAAGAAAAAACCAAGGCAACCAATTTCACATGCAATGCAAGTGGGGAGGAGAAGTGGGCCCACCACCACCACCACCACCAAAAATAAAAACTAGTACAATTTCTGCTAATTTTTGACATATATTCACTTTATGTGTTTTTTACCAAGGAGAAACCTTAGTAAGTAATTTCTTCCTTTCACTTTTTATATTTTCATCTGTCGTCGGTGGCGGTTTGACTCTTGAATTGATGTTTGGAGTTGATATCCGCAGTTTCTTGGTGGCTGTTAAATGGCAAACCACGCTTAATTTCGCCACTTAAATGACATGACACGATACGACACCTAAAATATTTATTTTATTTTCGTATATTGTCAGAGTGCTGCAGCAAAGTTAGAATATATATATATTCATCTAATTTCACTTACAAAGATTGCATACTCTTCTTTTCTAATTTTATATAGAGTGATAATTGATAAGGTCCTTAAAATTCGGGAACACTAGTGTCAGTTGGAGCGTGAAAAACACTCATGAAACTTCACACTAATCAATACTCAATCTTACTTATGACCAGGATTAGTCATAATTAATGATGTCTAACACCTCATCTTAGATTCATCTTTGCTGTCTTACTTCTTGTTCCCTTCATCTATTCATCAATTTTTTTTTATAATTATTATTATAGTATTTTTCTAATGACCAAAAAAGCTTCTCCAGCATTTTTCTTTCTTTTAAGTTTTACCTACCAAGAAATAGAGAGAAAAGAAGACAATAAAATACCATACTCTCATATATTTGCTTTGCTCTCCAACTTTGCCTTTTCCATTGCCAAGAAATCCGCACACATAACTAGTGTCTGTATATTGTGTATATATATAATGCACACACTCACATTTCCCTTGCCAACTGCTTCCTCCCTTTAGTCCACAATAGGAAGCACATTTTTCCACAGTCCCCATACATTCTTCCTCAGATTTTTGCTTCATAATCTCCCCTAGTACAAGTGCACATAGAAGGAGAAAAGGGAAGGCATTTGAGAGAGAGAAGTGGTAAGTAGAGAGGGGGAACATGGAAACTAAGTCAGCATCACAGTGGGTTTTGTGGGTGTGGTTAGTGGTGGTGCTTCTTGGATGTGGGCTAGTGCAATGTAGCGTCACTTATGATAGAAAGGCAATTGTTATTAATGGGCAAAGGAGAATTCTCATTTCTGGTTCCATACACTATCCCAGAAGCACCCCTGAGGTAATAAAGTTTGAATCTTTTTCTCTTCTTCCTTCTTCATAATTTCTTTGTTGGTTTCTGGAAATATTTTGTTGATTGAATGTATTTTTTGTGTTTAGATGTGGGAAGACCTGATTAACAAGGCTAAAGAAGGAGGTCTGGATGTGATTGAGACTTATGTATTTTGGAATGTTCACGAGCCTTCTCCTGGCAATGTACTACTTTTTCTCCGGAATGAGTGGCTTTTGTCCTGTTTTTGCTTAATTTGGTCTGAAGCTTGTGTCTTTGTGAATGTTATTGTTGGTTTCAGTATAATTTTGAAGGGAGATATGATTTGGTGAGGTTTATAAAGACCATCCAGAGAGCAGGGCTATATGCTCATCTCCGCATTGGACCTTATGTTTGCGCAGAATGGAACTTTGGGTACCAACTTTAGTGCTCTTGCCTAGATCTACACTGCAAATTCAGCACACACACACACACACACACACACACACACACAGAGTTGAGCATTTTCAGGTCAGGTCTTAGTTTCAGAACCATATATGTGTAGTTGAGCCATTTCTTTGTCCTCTGTGTGCAGGGGATTTCCTGTTTGGCTGAAATATGTACCAGGGATTAGCTTCAGGACGGATAATGAGCCATTCAAGGTTATTGCTCCCTGACTTTTGCTTCTTTTGAAATGTGTCTCATCTTTAATTAAGGAGTGTGATAAATAGAATTACCCAACTAAATGTGCAAAATTTTCAGATGCAACTGCACAAGTCTTCCTTCACATTTGGTGTGCAAAATTACATTTTTATTAGTGTGGATTTTGCTACAAAATATTTATATAATTTCATTGTGGCAGATGGCCATGAAAGGGTTCACCGAGAAAATTGTCAATCTTATGAAGAGTGAAAATCTGTATGAATCTCAGGGAGGGCCCATTATACTATCCCAGGTGTGATTTTCAGCTCTTCGAAATATGCTCCATTCTACCTCAATTATTATTTTTTTGGGTTGTATATTGTAAACTCCAAAATAAGTTGACTGGTGTATTGCTTAGTACTAACTAGTGTGTTTCACAGATTGAGAATGAGTACGGGCCACAAGCAAAAGTACTAGGTGCTCCCGGCCATCAATATGCGACTTGGGCTGCAAACATGGCTGTTAGAATGGATACTGGGGTTCCATGGGTGATGTGCAAGGAAGAAGACGCCCCAGATCCTGTGGTAAGAAATTATCATAAAGAAAAAGTTCAGCATTTTCCTTTGGTGCTGAATTATCCTAATTACTTCACTGGAATTTGATTAGCAAGTTTGTGAAAAAAAACTTGTATTATGTTTCATATGAAGAGAGTATAAACTGAAATAAAACTGTGTTGCTTGTTTGGAACTCTTGGAAATCTAAGTTACATATTACGTCTGAATTTCCAAAGCTACATCGGTTAACATTTATAACTCATTGCTGCTATTGTGTGTAGATCAACACGTGCAACGGTTTCTATTGTGATGCTTTCTCCCCCAACAAACCTTACAAACCCACGATATGGACTGAGGCTTGGACTGGCTGGTGCAGTGATTTTTGAATTCTGTGTACTTAATGAGTAAAAAGTTCGATTTGGATCATTTATAATCTCTTTTTCATCAACAATTAGGTTTACAGAATTTGGAGGTCCAATCCATGAGAGGCCAGTTCAGGATTTGGCATTTGCTGTAGCTAGATTCATACAGAGGGGAGGTTCATTTGTTAACTATTACATGGTTTGTCTCATAACTAATCACTATCATGGTTTCTTTTTCCCTTCTTTTTTTCCTTGAGAATTTACTGTATTGTTGGTTTAATTACAAGTGCAACATGACATACCTCCTATGCAAAAACTAACTTCATTATGCTTTCTGAACAGTATCATGGAGGCACGAATTTTGGCCGCTCTGCTGGAGGTCCTTTCATCACTACAAGCTATGATTATGATGCTCCACTTGATGAATATGGTAAACAAAATTCACATATGCTCTATTTCACTACTTAGAAATCATAGGTTGGATCAGATGCATAAAAATCTTTCTATAAGGTAGGAGTATAAATTCTTGCGGCCATTCCTGGTTGTCATTTGCTCCTGGAAAATCAGGAGAGAAAATAGTCATATGAATGCTTATAAATAAATCTTCTAGGTCTTAACCCATGCTTAATGTGGCTATTTGCTGTATGATTTTGGCTTTAGGCATTTCAGAGTTGGATTTAAATTTACACTTGACTAAATGTATGCATGCTTCTCTGACTTGATAGGTTTGATCCGGCAACCTAAATATGGTCATCTGAAAGAACTACATAGAGCTGTCAAACTATGCGAGAAAGCTCTAGTTTCAAGTGATCCCGTTGTGACTTCTTTAGGAAGCCTTCAACAGGTTTCTGCCTCTAATCTTTATTTCTACTAGTGCAGTCGAGATTCTTGAGAGCTGTCCTCTGAACATGTGATGTTTTTACAGGCCCATGTATACTCTTCACAATCAGGAGATTGTGCAGCCTTTCTTTCAAATTATGATACTAAGTCAGCTGTGAGAGTTATGTTCAATAACATGCATTATAACCTGCCTCCTTGGTCCATCAGCATCCTTCCTGACTGCAGGAATGCAGTCTTCAATACAGCCAAAGTATGTAAACGTTACTATGATCAATTATGTTTACTGTATGCAAGTGTTCCTGTAGAAACTTGATTACTCTATACACGTATATTTCCACTGTCAAACATTCTCCATCAGATGATACTTTGTTGTCTGAACCACAGGTTGGAGTTCAAACATCCCAGATGGAAATGTTACCCGCTAACTCTGAAATATTCTCCTGGGAAACATATAATGAAGATTTATCTTCCTTGGATGACAGCTCAACGTTCTCTACAGTTGGCCTCTTGGAACAGATAAATGTCACGAGAGATGCTAGTGATTATCTTTGGTACACAACTAGGTATGTTGAATGTGGTAGACTCAACCACCGGTGTCAAGTTATTACACATGTGGTCTTTGTAAACTTGTTAACCCCTGCTTTTTTACCAGAACCATCTCGTATAAGGAGGTTAAAACAAACAATTCATAATAATTCAAGCTGCACCTATTAGATTATCTTGTTGCATGCTAGTGGCATTTGTTGTCGTTTAATCATCTTAAAAATCTCATTTAGATTACTTAAACCTGGAAATGCCTATATGTCAACAACACTGACCTACTTATGGAAGATGTTCATCTACAGTAAATTTACGGTACCGGATGTCCTCTGTGTTTGCAGTGTTGATATCAGTTCATCAGAGTCCTTCCTGCATGGTGGGAAGCTCCCAACTCTAGTTGTTCAGTCAACTGGTCATGCCTTGCATGTTTTTGTGAATGGACAGCTTTCTGGTAAAAGAAATCCATTCCATTCTTTTCCAGGTTTTACAGATCACAATACATTTCCTTATTTCGTGTTTGGGCTAATATTTGTTGTTGTCTTAATTATGTTATCTAGGTTCTGCTTTTGGGACGAGACAAAACAGAAGGTTTACATTTAACAAGAATGTCAACCTTCGTGCTGGATCAAATAAAATCAGTCTCCTCAGTGTGGCAGTTGGATTGCCAGTTAGTTCTAGACCATTTTTATAACTTAGACATTGCGTTCTAGTTTCATATGATCATGGCGAACTTTTTTCTGATATTTTTGCTTCTATTAATCGTAGAATGTGGGTGGACACTATGAGACGTGGAGCACCGGAGTCTTGGGTCCTGTTGCACTGCTTGGACTTGACCAGGGTAAATGGGATTTGTCCTGGGCAAAGTGGACCTACCAGGTCTTATATCTCACATCACAATTTTCCACCAATACTTTCAACTTCTATTTTTATTTTCAAAAAAAAATTGATATAATGTTCGTCTCCTGAGCAGGTTGGGCTTAAGGGAGAAGCCATGAATCTTGTCTCTCCAAATGCTATTTCTTCAGTTGATTGGATGCAGGGTTCACTAATAGCCCAAAGACAGCAGCCTTTGACATGGCATAAGGTACTGGGCACAAATAATTCAACAAAATCTATGCTCCCAGTGGAGAAGGAAACACGCATTATGTATTTACTGTATTGAAACTTTTTAGGCTTATTTTAATGCACCTGATGGAGATGAGCCGCTGGCCTTGGACATGAGTAGCATGGGCAAAGGCCAAGTTTGGATTAATGGCCAGAGTCTTGGAAGATACTGGACTGCATATGCCACTGGTAATTGCAATGGATGTAGTTACACAGGAAGTTATCGGCCTCCAAAGTGTCAACTTGGATGTGGGCAACCAACTCAAAGATGGTAAGCATCTCAATAGATTTGTACTAGTACAGCAGGAACATGTTGATATTACAGGTCAAAGTATGGAGATAGAAAAGCTAAGGAAGTAGAAGAATTTATTCTTTCAGGTATCATTTGCCGCGTTCTTGGCTAAAACCAACCCAGAATCTGCTGGTGCTTTTTGAAGAGCTTGGAGGTGATCCCACAAGAATCACTCTTGTGAAGAGATCAATGACCAGTGTTTGTGCAGATGTAGCTGAGTATCACCCAAATATTAGAAACTGGCAGATCGAAAGCTACGGGAGACCTGAAGAGTTCCACAAACCCAAGGTTCACCTTCGTTGTGGTCCCGGACAGTCCATTTCTTCTATAAAGTTTGCAAGCTTTGGAACTCCTCTAGGAACCTGTGGGAGCTTCCAGCAAGGAACTTGCCATGCTCCTACCTCATTCGCCATCTTGGAGAAGGTACACTTGCCGTCCCCTGATGAATTCCAAAAGCTTGAATGGAAATATAATCTTGTCTTAACATATAAATGATTTTATTTCTTTCAATCTTGCAGAAATGTGTTGGGCAGCAGAGATGCTCGGTCACAATATCAAACAGCAACTTTGGGCGAGATCCATGTCCCAATGTGTTGAAGCGGTTGTCAGTTGAAGCAATTTGTTCCCCTGTGAATTAATGTGCATACTGTAAGCAAAGAAAGACCAAAAAAAGGAAGGGAGAGATCAAAGGGAATTTCATGTTAAAGTTAGTTACACGAGTATTTATGATGTGAAGTGCCATTATTGCATTGCATTCCAGATTCAGGCAAGCATTGTTTCTGGGAAGGTAGGTAGATTTTTAAGTTATATGGATTGGGTGGCCAAGGGGAGGCGGCCTGTTTGTTAGCAGATAGGGTAGTTAATTTATAGGTGGTCGGGGGGACTTGAGAAAAGTGCAAGTCCTGGTAAGCATGGTCATTTTTTCCCCTTTTAACAGGAAAATGTGAACCATGATTACTCTGTGTTCAAAGTCATGATGAGAGTGATGTTGAGTTTGAGTGTGTGGAATTTTGGCCTGGACAGATATCATGTTAGGAAGGGTTCCTAATCCTAGTTTCATGTCTGGTCTTTGTTTTTATTCATATACTTTGTGCAGTTGTTGGGAATTATGACACGCCAAGCTGTGATGATTAAAGTTAGCTTTTTATTTTAAACCCTGTCCAAGATTTTCCCATGTTTCAGGAACACGAATGGCGTGTCGGCATGGCCTGTTACTGTTTACTAGCAACTACCTGCCTGCAATCACAAAATCAATTCTAGTAATAGTATAGCCTCACTAAAACCATCTCATGACTTAGTAACAAATTATTAAATAATATAGCGTTTATTGTTTGTTTATCTTCAACTCATCCACACCACGACGCGCGCACTCATGAGACAAAACCATAAAGTGCAAATACCAGCTATATGTATTTGTAATTAGTTGAGATTCATTGTCCTATAAATAAAATATACAGTTGTCGTCACTTTCAATAATGTAGGTATATCGCCAAATCTCATTATTTCGTTTATTTTTATGTTTTATAACGTTAATTTTTCAACAAGAAAAAAAAAAAGAATGGCCCAAAATGCATTGGACTCCGACTCCAACTTAACTGCCCGCACTTTCGTCGGGCTCCACTCCTAATTGTTGTCTTTTAGAGTCTCAAGTCCTTAGCCTTACCCGCCGAACAAGCCCATATCAACCAATCTCATCTATCAACATTACTTTCTCTACCAAATTAAACCTCAATTTCCCCACATTGATCATCATACGCAAAAATTCAACATTTTTCTGCTCTTTTTTTTTTTATTATTATTATTTTTATTTTTAACTATTGATTTGAAAAAAATACAATATTAGCTATAATTTAAGTAAGATTTGATCAGGACTGTAGATTATTAAAAATAAAATATGAACCATCAATATTATTAAATAATTAAGATTTGACGATTGAAATAAAAATAAATGAAAGCAAAAATTCATGCGTGCAGTATACCACTCGTGTGAAGGGGATATTTTGCACGTTTTTTTTTTTTAAAATATAAATAGGTAAATTGATGTTTTATTTTTCACAAGAAGACTATTTTACCCGGTTCCTATACAAATAAGTAGATTGCGCAGTTTCCCCTATTTATATTAACTCAAACTCAAAGATATATGTTTGTTTTATATTTCTAACAAATGTGAAAACATCTTATATATCAGACTTGGAAAATACAAATTTAGCAATATGACTTGGTAGGTGAATGAAAGAGAAATGATCATATCAGTCCTAGAATGTTTTCGCAACCACAGTTAATCATTTGAAAAGGCGGAAGGGTCTTTGGTGGTGACAGGCGTGTAGGAAGGAGAAAAACTCTAATAAACCATCTAATAATTTGCATTAGGTTTGGGTATGGATCATTTTCAGAGTTATTTATTGTTTTGGTGATAATCATGCATGTTGATAGAGATTTATTAACTCGATCGATCACCAATCAAATGCATAATGAGACATTATAAGTTTTAGGGTAGGCAATGAGTGGTTTTATTGGGAGAAGGCAATTAATTAGTGGAGATACTTTATATTAACTTGACAAAATCACTCAGGATACAAAAAGCAGACTTGTGCGAAAAAGAAAGGAAGTTGTAGATTTGAAATATTGGAGAATGAAGAAAGAAATTGTGATTCAAATGAATACACGAGGTACTACTAATTATAAATAAAATAAAAAAAATGAATATACGAGGTGGGGGTGGGGGTGGGCAGCAACGTTTTTTGTTGCTCGAGGAAATCTGCAAGAAAAGCTAAAAGACAATGTGGTTTTATTACCATGGAAATGCGAGACACTATCTACCCTAGTATATAACAAACACATGCATGGTGAATCTCCTTCTCCTTCTCCTTCTCCTTCTCTTTCTCCTACAATGTTTATGTTGTTTTGGCTGTACCAATTGGCCGGTTTCCCAATGTATGTACTGTCCTCCACATGCATGTAATCACATCATTCAACCTTTCGGCTATTTGTTTTCTAATTATTTATTTACCCACCCCAAAGGGCAGGAGAGGATAGTTAGAGGAGAGGGGGCCTCCTCATATATGCATCCATCACATTCACATTCACATTCACATTCACATCCACATTCATCCACCATGCATGATTATACAACTTTATATGATAATATTCCAGTTAAAAATGAAGCATCGATCTTCCTATCTTTACTCCAACACGCGCGACTAATGCAGAATGTATATATGTATTCTCCTCTCCTTTCTTATAATTTTCAGTTACAAGACCAAAATGGAGCCGATCGCAAAGGAGCTGCCTAACCAATTATATATGTGACCAACAACTAGCACTTAATTAGGCTACCATTAATTGTTCCAATTAAATCATAAAACAATATTTAACTAATTCATTTTTCAGCATCCTTAATTGAGATATATATATCTCATGCAAACCCAAACCTAGCTGATTTTCATTTTCATTGTCTTCATGCACATCACCTACCTATTCATTATAGTGCAGCTCTTTACAATAATTATTCTTAACTTCAATTTATATATATATATATATATATATATAGAGCAGCTTAGGTTGTAAGCTTTTTGGAACAAGCTAGGTACATATATACATCACTAACTTTGATTGCAAATTAATATATGTTGTTATTTGATCACAGTAACATGCATGAAAAACTTGCATTAGCCTTTGATGAAATCCTTATCCCAAATCCTTCATCAGTCCAACCCTCAACCTCAGATTTATTCCAGAGCCATAAAATATATATAATCCTAAAATCAACAATCATACAACATAAAACTATATATATATATATATATATTAAACATGTTAAAATATTAATATAGTTTTTTAAAATTTTTCTTTCAAGCTAATTATATGTGGTGAGTATAAAGTCAGAAACCAGACAAATCTGGCCAGCCTAGCTATATAGAGTTGGTAAAACCTTAAATTGATTTATATAGCAAGAGAAGAATAAAATCACTCAAGGGTCAAATTCTTGTATACCCACAATTTCCAAGAAATATATATAAGTGTATGATCAGATCATGACAGATTTCTCATCCAAGATCAATAAAAGGAGTAACATAATTAATACTATGTCTGACACATCCTAAACAAAGAGAAAACTATAAAAATGCTTCTTTCGTTTCACATAAAAGTCCCACTTACGTTTATGTGACATTTATTACATAAATACCTAGATGCATGCATAAGATGTTTCCTTGCACATTAATATTTGTAAATGCACCTGCAACTGCATTAAACATGATCGGATGTATATATATGTCATGACAATATTCATTTGAAAGACTGATGGAAACTAGTCATTAAAATAAATTAGTGGAAAGAATTAAGTGTAATGCAGATTTAGAAAGAGACAGAGAGATATCCTTCCTTCCCAGTTTGTCAAATGGAGCAATACATATATACAATAAATTCTTGCATGGCTGGATCACCATATTGTAAGAAAGAAAAAGATAGTTCTTGCATCACTTTGTCCAACCAAAGAAGCAATCCCTAGCTAAGTCACTAGTTCAGACTCAGACAAAGCAAACTTACGCGTGAACTGGAAGAAAAAAGAGGCAATTACACTCCAAGTTCAAAACATAATTAAACACAAAAATTCAACGCCACAAGAAAAAGATTGCCATAGAACAAAACAAAATGTCCATGTTTACAGCCAAAAAACATAAAAACTTTTTGTTGTATTTCAAATAGAACAAGAATAGTTCAACTTGTGCATCGAAATTCGGACTAAAATCGAACATAATCCCCTCATTTCCTGCTCTTTTCATGTCCTTCCTATTCTTCTAGTACTAACTTTCTTTCTACCTCATCCGGGTTTTACAGCAGTAACGCAACATGTTATGTTTTCATACAGAAAGTCAATGGCCCGATCGATGATCATTAGCAATAAGAGAAAGAGAATGTTTTTCTCGGCTTCTTTTTCAAGATCTTGGGGGTGGGAAGAATTGCGTACCGGCGATGAAGCTGTTAACTGGAGGTGGATATAAAGAAGGGTCAAGAAAAGGCGAGGCTGAACCACCACCCCCGGCGGCTGAGGTGTTGGGGGCGGAGGTGGCTGTTGCAGAAGTTCCCGTTACCAAATTAAGTTGTTGAACAGCACCAGCGCTGACGCTTCCGCCACCAGATGAAGTCTCAGCCGCCATGTACTGGCTTTCGGTGCCTTGATCATAGAGAATCCCTTTGAAAACATGACCACCGATGTTCACTGCAGTTTGATATGCCAACTGATCCTCATCAGCATCAATGGCGCTCACTCTAACGCAGCGGAAAACTGCCTCCGAACTCACTTCTGAAGGGAAATTCCCAAGCTCCAACCCTAAAGATTTTGTCAAACATGCAACAGTTATACTTTCTCTTATATCTATAACTAGTGCTATCTTATAATTTATCCAAATCGAACGCTTGAAAATTGTGTCTTGATTATTAGAAGAATGATGATTACCATGTGCAGGCTTGGAAAACACACAATCTTTTCTCTCGGCACATGTAGAGAGAGAGAAAAAGTAGGGGATGGTATTACTTGTCACTCTTTTGTCAGAATTACCAAAAAACAGTGTTCCAAAGGAACAGAAAAAGAAAAAGATGATGGGTTTTTTCTTACGGAGGTCGATTTCACTACACGCAACCATTACATTTACGGGGGTTTTCTTTCTCTTCATGTGATATTCGCAGGTTACTGGATAACAGTAAGCATGAAAAACAAACTGACATGGTGCCGCTCTCTCTCTCTCTCTCTTGGATTTCTACAGAATTTTTTGCCTAAATGCTGCCATTTTCTTACTCAATCCAAATCTATTAGGATTCGTTGTCGTTTTTGCTCCTGTAGGTATATATGTTAATCTTGATAACCCAACTCAGAAGACTCTTTGTTATTACCTGACGTGCTAGTAGGAATACGAGTGCACACAAGAGAGTTGGAAGCACTGGGATTCTCTCGTTGCCTTTTTCCAGTGCTATGATCTCTATGCGTCTGTTGCTGCGTTTCTTGCTGCTGATTTTGCTGCAAAGCAGCAAGTCTTTGCTGCCTTTTTCTCCTCTCAGCCGCAGGAACCCAAGTGCTCTTAACATGAGTTTGGCACTGAAACCCTCGGCTCTTGCAGCAGGTTCTACACCTCATGTGGGCACAATCTTTCTTAGCCTGATTTCCACAATCTTGGCAGCTTATTCCCCCTCCCCCACTACTCCTCATCATCAAAAAATCCGATCTTGGAGACTGATCACCGGTTGAGATATGAAAGCCGCCGCCACGACTCGGCCCCACACCCAGGCCACTGGCGGAGGCATAAAGATCCTGCATCGGGTTGCTGAGGCCGCGCTGCAGGAAGTTTTCGGCTTGGTGGTGGTGATGATGAGGCTGAGGCTGCCAGAGTTCAAAACCCTTGTAAGAAATTTCTTCATTTCTAAACAAAAACCAGCTCTCTGGATTGATTTCGGAAGGTGGGTTGTTGTGGGTGGTGGTTTCTTGATGAGGGTTGGTGTGAGTTCCTGCTCCGGCAGGTCCAGCTCTAGGTCCAGCAGCAAAGGCGCCGCCTAGTGAGAAGAAGCCAGCCATATTGGTAACAAGAGAAAGGATATTGTAGATGTTAATTGTGAGTGACAGCAATCCATAGCATAAACTGTGTTGATTCTGAGTTAAGAATAATGGGGAAATGATCTCCCGTGTGGGGGTAGTGTTTTGGGGATTCTTGAATTGTGAGTTTTAAGGCAGACAAGCTCTGAATTGTGAATGAATGGGAAAGGGCCGTACTATTATTGTTGAAATGAGCAGCAGCAAGTACTTGCATGTGAAAAGAAGATGGAAACAATATTTGATATTTGAATAGCAGCAGCAAATTGGGTTTTAAATGAAGAGAGACTGTGAGAGAGAGAGAGAGTGTGTGTGTGTGTTTGGGGGAGAGGGAGAGAGAGAAAAAGAAAGGGGCGGAGGGGGGGGGAGGGTTTAATTAGACAGCTTTGTTTTGTACACAGAGAGAGAGAGAGAACTGGGAAAAGAGTTTGGGGGGGACAGAAATGAATCGGCTCCTTCAATTCTGTGGCTGTGTTGTTCGCATTAAAGACGCAGAATTACAGCTCTGCCACGCCGCCAATGCCAATTGCCATGCTCTCCCCCAAAAAGCAACTGCGCTCTTAGATCTCTTCTCTTCTCTTCTCTATTCTGTTTTTCTACCATCTCTCTCTCTCTCTCTCTCTCTCATCACCAGTTCAACTTAACTACAATTTCTCTTCTTCTTTTACTTTCCCTCTCTTTTCTCTCTTAATTTGCAACTCTAAACTCCCAACTTCCTTTCTCTTTATTATTTTCATATTATAATAATCATCATCACCAAACCCTAACTTCATTCCAATTATTTTAACTATCAAGAATTACTTTTTTTTTTTTTTATCAGACTTCATGGAAATTATATATTGTTTGATTGATGATCTTATTATAATTATTTAATAAATTTTAATTTCTATTAAGTATTGCGAGCCCCTTATTAAATACAATAAAAGAGCTCCACATATCACCTCATTATTAAAATTTTAAAACTCATAATAATATCTAAATAAAAGTATTTGCGATTTATAAGTACCATTTTACAATATTAAAAGTAATAATATAAGTAAAGCATGAGCATGATGGTAACCTTTGTCTTCTCTTAGAAACTCTTGTTCACTGATCGATCTCCCTAAACCTTCATCCTCAATATATATAAAATAAATCATCAGCTGCAATTTGCAAAGATGGAATTGGAATTGGAATCCATCCATCAATATCTGCATGGAGAATCTAGGGGTAGAGGATAGCCACGTGTCAATGGAAAAACCTTTTGCCACCTCGTCCTTTGTACCGGAAAACCCGCTGCTTTATGTCTGTGACTGTAGCTTCTTTTAATTATTTTTTAAAACTTTTGTTTATTCCTCTAATTAATTTATTTAAGATTTAACATTATCCACTGCAGGATCTTATTCTCTCATTCATCACTCTCTCACTGCACAGATGCCGCCTATTACTCCAAATTTCACTAATCTCTTATTCTTTCCTTTCCACTCAGTCATTCTCATTCTCATCCTCCCATCAACAATTCTATATCTATATAATTCTATTTATTATAATTCACACTTTTCAATTTTATAATTAATATATCTATATGTAAGTCATCAAATAAATAAAAACTCTCTCTCTCTCTCTCTCTCTCATACTGATACTGCTCTTAATTAAGTTAACAATGCAAATTTGAAAAGATAATCATGGGCTGATACGTACATACATCAATAAATAGATACACTAATTAATTAATTGTTCTCAATCATCGCCTTCTCTATATATTCATGAATCATGTGGTTCCAATTCTAGCTACCTCTATTATTATTTCTTTTTTTTTTCTTGTTTTACTTTACCCCTTATAATTATATGTAAATTATACTCTTCTGACAGCATCCAACATTTAAAGACAGCAACTTGCGAGCAAAATACTTTGAAATTTGAAAATTCCCAACAACATAATTTGCGGTAATTAAACATCTATTATCTATTATCTATTATCTATTCTATTAATATATATTTGAAGGAAGTATTTTGACCAATTCCTTCAATTTTGACCAAATCCTAATTTTCTAGAATTTTGATTTTTTTTCATTATATCTAATTTTAAGTATGGAAAGTTAGTAATTAGAATTTTGATTTTTTTATTATAATTAATTTTAAGTATGGAATCAGCCGTTTTCTATTGCAATATTTTAAGTAACTAATCTTATTGTTAATAACTAATCTTTTTTATCATATAATTTAATTAATTGAAAAGTCAAATAAATATGGAATCAGCCGTTTTCTATTGCAATGTTTTAAGTAACTAATCTTAATTTTTTAGAATTTTGATTTTTTTATTATAACTAATTTTAAGTATGAAAAGTTAATAACTAATATTTTTTATCATATAATTTAATTAGTTGGAAAGTCAAATGAATATGGAATCAGCCGTTTTTTATTGCAATCTATTATATAACTAATCTTAATTTTCTAGAATTTTAATTTTTTTATTATAACTAATTTTAAGTATGGAAAATTAATAACTAATCTTTTTTATCATATAATTTTAATTAATTAGAAAGTCAAATAAAATTAATAACTAATCTTTTTTATCATATAATTTTAATTAATTGGAAAGTCAAATCAACCATAAATTTATTATACGTAAATTAAAAATGGAAATATCCGTAAATCCATTTTATGTAATTGATCCGCCATAAATTTGCTAAATAATTTCAAGTAACTAATCAATTTTACTATATAATTTTAATTAATTGGCCACATTGATTTCCTTTTAGAAATAATATATATTGTTGCTTTCTCAAAATCTTTTTTTTTTTAAATTGAAAAGTCAAACAAGCCACAAATTTGTTATACAAATTTGCTTGAAATCAGCCGCAATTCTTTTTTCCATTTAAATTTGCAACATTCCACTATTAGACAATAAATACACTTTTGAAATGAATCAACCCCTTTTACTTTAAATAAGCCGAAATTTGTTTTTTCATTTACATTTGCAATATTTCACTCAATCAGCCGAAATTTGTTTTGTCATTTACATTTGCAATTTTCACTCTTAGACAATAAATACACATAAAATATTACATATGGATGCATGAAGAGCATGTAATCATTCTACATTCTTTGCACGTACTTATCAAGCAGGTATAAGATTTTTGCTTTTGTTTGCATTTTAATTTTTTTATTATCTTATTCTGTTTTATAATTTATTTATATGTAATTTTTTTATGTTTAATTATAGATTTATAAAAAGAGAGAGAGAGATTATGAGTACTCGAGCAGGTATGAAATATTTTATTTTGCTTGAATTTTAATATTTTTTATTATCTTAATTTGTTTTTTTTTTTAAGTCATGTATATGTGATTTTTCTGTGTCAATAGGATCTTCAATTTCACAAGAAACATAAAAAGGAATTACTCAAGCAGGTATGAATTTTTTTGTATTCGTTTAATTTTTAAGTTTTTTATTATCTTATTTTGTATTGTAATTCATGTATATGTAATTTTTTATGTGTTAATTATAGATTTAAAAAATAAGTAGATTAAACCCGTATTATTTTGCTTCCCGCGTAAATTTTTGCTTTTGTTTGCGTTTTAATTTTTTTTTATTATCTTATTCTGTTTTATAATTTATCTATATGTACTTTTTTATGTTTAATTATAGATTTATAAAAAGAGGGAGAGATTACGAGTACTCGAGCAGGTATGAAATTTTTTATTTTGCTTGAATTTTAATATTTTTTATTATCTTAATTTGTTTTTTTTAAAGTCATGTATATGTGATATTCAATTGTGCTAAATAAATCTTTCTATGCATTTAACCATTTGTGTATATGTCATATTGGATAGCATAATTAATTTTGGAATCATTGACTTCAATTATAAAAATAATTTCTAATTATGCTAAAATAATCTTTCTATGTATTAAACAATTTATGTTTTAAATCAATTATTTCTCTATAAATTCTTATCAAATTTTCTTTCATAATTTTTTTTGCTAAAATTACGACATTATTGTGTAACTAATAAATAATCACTAAAAATTTTCCTAATACCATGCAATTAATTAAGAATTTTGTTATTATTTGATGTCCACCTCATCTCATCTCATTAAAGTATATATATAGTGGGATTTTTTTTTATTTGTTCAACGTTTTGTCATATCCTACTTCTAATCTAATTTAATTTTTAGTTTTTTTGATGAATTCAATTTATTTTGAATTTTTATTTGTTTTTTAATATTTTTTATACTTTTCATGCTTAAGTTTCGAGTATGCTATTCCAATCAACATACGACAAATTCTTTTACTTTTATTTTATGCGTTCCAAACTTAAAGAATTATTTTGAGTTTGAAATTATAGGATGTTCACATTTTCTCATCTCATTTAACTATATATAATGGGACTTTTTTAATCTGTTCAAGATTTTGTCATAGCCTACTTTTAATTCTAATTTAATTTTTAGTTTTCTTGAAGAATTTAACTTCTTTTTCAATTTTTATTTGTTGGTTAATGTTTTCTCTACTTTTTCAGGCTTAAGTTTCGAGCATGCTATTCCAAACAACTTACAACAAATCTATTTATTTTATTTATGCGTTCACAAATTTCAAATAAGTCTTTGAGTTTGAGATTACGAGCTAATATTTTAGTATATGGGTGAAACAATAGCATAAGGGGCATGGAGATTTGGACCAAATGTAACAAAGAGTAAACAACGATAGAGATTTTACTATATAATTTTGACATTAGAAAAAAAAATACAAATATTATATTAAATAGTCGAACATAAAAAGCAAAATTAAAATTGAAAAGTCTCAACAAAATAAAATAATCGATATTATATATATTTCTACATAATAATTTAATAATTACTTGCATGCACAAGTAAGATATATATTTGATTCCTTTTTTATAGTGATAACTTTGTAAAATTGTCAGCAGACTTCCAGATATTGATTTGATGAATTACATTAATTTTGTATTTGTGATCAATTGTTATTTTTCTTATGATTTAGTGGGCTTCCATGACATCAAAGTTATGAAAATAGGATAATACATAATATCGTTTAAGCAAACTTAACATATACTTTATAATCTTATTTTTTTGCCAAAACTATTTTTTATTCATTTTATTATATTTATATCTACTAATAATTTTTTTAGTATTAATTATTTCTTCAGTATTGATTAGTTACTTGAAGTTCTGTAATATTCACATATTTCTTTTCCCTTTTGGTAACAATTCTATAGAAGTAATGATACCATACTATTAATTTTATGATAGAAAATTATATTATATAGTAATATTATATAATAAGATGATGTAATATTGATATGCGATTTTGTTACATAGATATTAATATAAAAAATATTTTTTTATTAAAATTATTTATGTTTCATCCAACAATTATATCAGAAGAGTCAATAAAACTAATAATTAGTTAAAATTTAAGTTTATTGGATGTATATCTCTTCATTCTTATTTTGATAATTGTAAACTTTTATAATTTTATTGATATTGATGCTTCATCCAACAATTATTTATGTTTCATCTAACTTTTACATAATTTTTTTTGTAGGACATAATTTTAGCCACAATAAAATTAAACCCGTGCATAGCACGGGGCACACGCTAGTATATTATATTTGAAGGGGGTCTTTTGACCCACACCCTTCAATTTTGACTAAATAATGAATTCTTAGAATTTATAATTTTTTTAATTAAAAAAATATTTAATTGGTAAGTATGTATTTATGGTGAATATTAAAGATTAATTACCTTCTTTAATTTTCAAAGTCCACCTTTTTTATTTTTCAAAACTTGCATTATTTAGTTGACAAAATTTATAATTTGTTAAAAATATTTATGGTAAATAAAATATTTAAGAAAGAAGAATGACGTATGTTCTTAAAAAAACGTGAGATGTCTTATTTCTACTTATTTTTCAAATTCTAACATAATTTTTAATTAGCCATTTTCTTTTCTTTCTTTTTTTTTTATTTTTGGAAAGGTAATTAGCCATTTTCTTGGATACAATGTTTCAATGTTATTGATTCTTGATGAAAAGTGGCTTTTTATTTATATTGTTATTGCATTGTAATACTATAGGAATGTAGAGAATGCTAAGACGAACAATGTTGATTCGAGAATTATAAGGAAAAAGTCTTGCTAATTATCAATGTCGCGTCAAAGTGGTATGGTTTGGCTTCTATCTTTACTTTGTTTCCTTCCATGTAAGATGAAATATGAATTCAACGTTTAATGTTTGCGTAAATTAGTATATTGGGATGAACATCTTTTACCTTATAAGTCAATTTGCTTTATTTTATGTATTTTTGGATCTATAGTTGTAAAATGGGATAACATAAAGGCCAAGTTTGTGAAATTAATGATATTACATACCTGTGTAAAAACACAAATTTTTGTACTTGACATCAGTTTATTTGTGTGTTCTAATGGTTTATATCTTGATCTATATATAATTGGAGTCATTTTGTCTGAAAATGATTGTGTTGAAATGCCAAGAACGTCCTTGGAAGTGATAAGATATGTCCAGAATTGGATGTTTTTTTGCTCAAATTAGTTTATTTTTTTTTCCTTTTTCCTAGCGTTAAAATTCTCATGTAATTTTCTATTTATAAAATTTTGTATTTAACTATTTAAATTTTTTATTGAATAATATTAGTGGACTATGAATTTTTTGTAATACTTTCTCCACCAAATTTTCGTAGTTCTATTTAGTGTTTGGCAATATTTATATATAATATTCATATTTTCCGTTTTTAGATATCCGTTATTTTATTTTCATAAGCTACATATATGCATATATTTATAGTATTCTCTTGGTATATATCTCATGCAATAAGTTTTTAATTGTAATAATTTATTTTACAATTTATATATTTTATTAATATACTTTTTGTCATTCTTTTTATTGATTCACTGATACTTAATTATACATTAAATTTTCAATTTCATGCAAATTGAGTTTTCTTTTTTCTAATCAAACTTTCTTTTTAATCTTCTATTGTTATCTAGGTTGTAAAATGAATGAACTACTTTATTTAATAACTGACGCGTTATCTTTCCAAATTTAACATAAAGTATATTTTGAGCTTTATAGATGTGTATATATTACAATCCCAAAGTATTTTAATACTTGATAAAATGTATGGTGTTTCATTTTCAATTTTTCTTTATATTTTCTTTCTTTTCTTTTTCTTTTTTAAGAATATGCTTCTGATGGTATGCCAGAATAATTTTGTGTTTAGCTTAAATCAATGATTTTAAAAATTACAGTTATAATTTTCATTGTTTTTTCTCAAAATTCTTTTAGTTTTTTCTTTATAGTTGTTTTAACCTTTTCTTTTCTTTTGTCTTTTTAGAAATCTTTTGTCATTGCTTATTAACATATTTTTTTTATTAATGTAAAGAGCAACTTAATAGAGTAATACTAGCTTCTTTTTCTTGATGCATGTATTATCCAACTATTTCTTTTTTCCATTATTTCTTTTTTATGTTTAATTTCATGTCTCTTATGTGATATTTTCTATTTTTTTTTTTTTGTTAATCTTCTTTTTTTCATCTTTTAGATATTATATTTTATTCTTTTTTTGTGGAGAATTTATTAATATGAAGTGTTCTTCTTTGGAGTTTTATGGTTTTATGATTTATGTATTTGCTTTTATGCGAAATGTTGTTTCTCATTTACTATAAATTATGTGTTCTCTCTCAATTGTTATAATGTTAAGTTAAGTTATTGCTTAATAATTTGTTACTTAGAAACTTCATTGCATAATTAGTGTACCTAAGAAGTAATTTGCAATAATATTTTGACTTTCGATCATTTGCATCATACAATATCTAATTAATTAACACATAATCAATTGTTTTAAAAATATTTATTTTTTTATTTTATGAATTCTAGCAGCTTCTTTGACTTGCAAGCATAAACAAGTATAAATTCAATCTTATTTTTAAATCTAATATTTTTTTTATGTCCTGAATCAATTATATAATTTTATCTCATATTAATTATCTCATCACAATTATATATACTATTATGCTTACTTTGATTGTTTTATTAATAGTTTTTGTAAAGAGATTGGATTTTGCATACACTTTAGAGTGTTCAGACTCCATTATATTTATTAAGTTCATGAATTATGTGCAGCATACATTAAATTTTTTTTTTTTTATTTTTATGATAAAGGTTTCTCCTTATAAGTTTTATTTATTGCAAAATCATTAATTTTATCTCTTTAAATTATTTTTGTCGTCTATTTTCTAAATTCACCATTTGTCTGAAGCTATACTTAAGCTTCTTACTTTTATTTAAATAATGAGGGTGGTTTTCATTTAATCTATATAATAAAACATAGTTTTATTTTATCTATATCTTTCTGTATATATATGTTATTAAAATTGTAAATTTTTATAAATTTTATTGATGTTGATGCATTGTAATTTTTTTTAAAAAGAAAGTATTTATATAAATAATTTTCTTTTGATTGACTTTCACATAATTAAAATTTTAATAGAATATAATTTCAATAATTATTAAATTAAATTCGTGTATAGTACGGGTCATACGCTAGTATTTTAAAAAGGTGGGGGGGGGGGGGGGGGAACTTCACTAATTAACTACTGGATTCAATTATCGGAGTCCAATTGTTAGAATTATTTGGGTGATAATTCGAAGGAGGATAGTGAAGTAACGAGGTGCAGTTTCAATTATGTTCATAATTAAGTGATTGATTTTGAGGGGAGGGGAGGGGACCATTTTGAAAGCAGATCATATATATCTATATATATATATTGATTGTGGTTAATTAAGATTTAATTAAGCGTTTGATTAATGGTTGACTGTATTGTATATACGGCGAGGTCATTTAAGTTACTCATCTCTACGTATTTAACACGGCAAAATTACACTTTTGGTCTCATAGGACTGGGGGGTCAACACTTTTGGTCCCACGCTTCTTGAAATGACCAATTTAGTCCCAAAATTGAGAATTTTCGACACTTTTGGTCCCGCGCTTCCTGAAATGACCAATTTAGTCCCAAAATTGGGAATTTTCGATACATTTGGTCCCATTAGACGATTTTTGTCAAAAATATTAACGACAAACATCTCGTCATTAGTGGGACCAAATGTGTCGAAAATTCCAAGTTTGGGACTAGCTTGGTCATTTCAGGAAGTGCAGGATCAAAAGTGTCGAAAATTCCCAATTTTGGGACTAAATTGGTCATTTCAGGAAGCACGGGACCAAAAGTGTAATTTTGCCTATTTAACACCATAATAATAAAAGAAAAGAAAAAAAAAAAAGCAAAACCAGTGATTAATACAATACAGCATACGCCGGCCTCCGTATATGGCCTACGATGATCATAACCCATATTTATCTCTACATATGTATGTATTAAGTTTTCACGGCCGGACCCCTCTCCCAAACTTTTCATTTTCCACTTGATAATCTAAATATTTACATATATTAAGCACGAATATGAAATTCGAATATTTTATTTTTATGTATATATTCATGAATCATTGCAACACTGACATAAATTCACAATAAAATCCACATTAAAAAAAAAAAAAAAACCGACTAGATAAAAACCCTGGCAATTAGACTGACATAAACTCTTCACTCACCCCTAAATTACCTCATTCATTAAACTATCTAAATACTTTTTTATAAGAATGATAAAAAAGTTATTTGAAAAAAAAAAAAGAATAAAACAAAGAAATTAACAAAAGTGTGAACTACTGCTTAAGACTATATATATATATTGTGGGGGGCAAGAGCCCAGCTATATAGAAATAGGTAGTGGAACAGTACTTGGCATGATGCATGAGATTTTCATGAAAGGGTTAATTTGTTAAAATTGGTATATTTGACAGAATATATATGAGATAAAAACACAAAATCATGTGGAGTGGACGATCGAGCTTTATCATCTAATCCTTTTAGTTCTTAATTAGATGCCACTGTGACAAAGAAGTCCAGATTAATTGGTGAAATTGAAACCCCATGATTATAAGATTTATGGGTTCAAATTCCATCAAAATGTGAGTTCTATTTTACTTTAATAGTAGTTATTATCTTTCTATTTTGATAGTAGTTATTGATTAGATACAAATATTTACATATTTATATTGATAATTAATATATTAATTGTAAAGTTGTTAATTACAATTAATTTATTATATGATTGTAATCTATTTACTTAGAAAAAAATTAGGTTGCACGAACAACTACTGGAACTAGATAATTAGCTTCCATTTAACTCATCAAACACACTCATCTCATACATTTGTCTAATATATATATATATACATATACATATTATAGTCGATGATATATATATATATATATGATGATATAGATGATATTACAAAAAATATAACATTTAATTATGATTTATTGTCATGGTTAATAATAAATTAATAATCGTAACAAATAGTCATTGACTACGACCACGCAATAGTTATTTGCCATAGTTTTTATGAGGGTGGCTAAAACATTTACCATGATTAAATTCATGGTAAATATTTTTATTATGGCTCTTAGTTGTGGCAAGTAATTTTTTTATGGTGGAAAAGTTAGCTAGTATTTTACATTAATTTTAGGGTGAATTACATCTACCTCCACTACAAGAAAATAGAAGATTAGTGACAAAAAAATCAAGTGATAATTTTAATATTGTCTCTAATTATATATATTTAGTGACAAGAATGTTTATTTTGTCACAATAATGAATTTTATGATTTTAATAATTACTATTATTTTGTAAAAATTATTATTAGTGACAAAAAGATGTGCACAAAGTTGTCACTAAATACAATTAGTGACTCATGTATAATGACAATCTAGTGACAATAAATAATTGTTGTCACTAAGTTGTCACAATAGATGCGTCACTAATTGTATTTAGTGACAACTTTATACACAATTTTTGTCACTAATAATTATATAGTGACAAGATAAAAAATATTGTCACTCAATATATATTTTTAGTGACAACTTTAAAATTGTCATTTCATATTTTGTCACTAATATCATATTTTCTTGTAGCGCATGAGGTTTGACATAATTACAAATACCCCCTTGTTGTTTGAAAAATTACAAATACCTCCCTGAGGTTTGTGACCGTTTAACAAATAACCCATTTTCATCAATTTTTATGGATGAACTGATCAAAATGCCCTTATGCACTGAATTATTTTTATTTAATTCTTAAATTTTTTTTGGACTACAATGTGCAAGGAAATGTTTCTTAAGTGTTTTACACAGAGGAGCAATAATGCAATTTGCCTTAGCCGATTTTTCTATAATTTTAATAAAAAATTTAAGGGCAAAATGGTCAATTTCAGGCCTTTGGTTAAAAATTACAAACCTCATAGGGGTATTTGTAATTTTTCAAACAACAAAGGGGTATTTGTAATTATGTCAAACCTCAGGAGAGGTAGATGTAATTTACCTTTAATTTTATTTAATCATAATTAATAATAGTTATTTACCACGACTTTTAGCTATAATCATTAAAATCGTAATCAATAGTATCTTTTTCCCTAGTGTGAATATAATGAAACCATGAATTGCACGCTGTATATATATTATACATCTTCACTATTGTGTAAGTTGTGTTGTACAACACATTATTAATTTCAATCATGTCATGATACAAATTAATTGAATACTATATATGTCGGTCTGGATCTTAATAATCTTTAAGAAGGAAAAGAAATTGAAACTAGAAATACATATAATTAGGTGAGTTATTTTGACTTTTGATCATTTGATCATGAGAATTGATATATAGTAAAAATCAAGAACTATTTTAAATTTATATATATGTATATATATATAGGTGAGGTGTGTACGTAATTAACTGGGCTTTTTGATATATATATATATATATATATATTTCTGTAAAGAGTTAAGAAAAAAAGGAGTTTTGATTTTGTTAGTAGAAATTATTAAAGTTGGAAATGAAATAAAATAGATGATGGGCAACGGGCATGCAGGTAGAGTTAGGCAGGCTATTAGCTATTAGCTATATATATATTTCACGAGAATGGGATTTGTTTTTGAGAGAAAAGGTATTGAATGATGAATTGATGCTAAGAAAGAAAAGAAGTTGGGAAGTGGGAACTACAGTATCCGCTGCATTAATTAAGCTTAACAACGCAAACTCGATCAACACCACTGCTACACCTCCACCTCCACCTATATTCCTACTCTATATTCCAACCATTCATTTACGATTCTAACTCTCCAAGTTCTAACCATATTAACTGCTGCAATTTTTTCTTCTTCCAATTTTTAATTACATTTATTAAATCTTAATTATGTCACAATTTGACAATTACTTCTTCATCTCCCTATAAATACACACCTACCCCTACTTCTCTACCACTCCACTTTTTTTTTTTCTTTTTTAAATGCATATTGATGTGAGCAAAGAGCTCGTTCTTGAGTTTGAGTAGAAAGTGCCTTAGGTTTCTGCAAGCTATGAAAAAGGGACTGCAAAAAAAACACGTTAGCACTCCAACGTTCAAGTCAGTAAACAGTTGTAGAAGAATAAACTCAAATAAAATAAAGAAACGATGAGATTTCATGAACAAAAAGCATAAAATGAACTTAATGTGAGTATGAGAGCAAAATTCATGTGTTCTCTGGAAGGATCGAGCACTAGCATTCGTAGACTTCTGTAGCCTTTGGGGAGGTAAGTTGAATGGGTCTTCCATGAATAAGGATAAGGATAAGGTCAGGTGTACCCTTATCCAGTCTTAATGAACTTGGGCTTCCGCCTTGGGCCTCCTTGATGAGGCTTCATCCTTGGTTTGGGCTGGACCTCTACCTCGTTGGGGAGAGGCCTGACTAGTCTTTCCTTGGGCTGGGCCAGTGCTCCCGTTGAGCCTCCTCCCTAAAATAGGTAGGACTTCGTGTGGGGCTCCAATACTTCTCCTTGGGCTCTTAAATGTTTCTTTGAGCTTGTGGGCCTTGCTCTTAGGCTAACAATTTTGGCATATATCAATCAGTCCCCCCCACTCTAAGAATAAGGGTTCACCATCGTTCCTACTCAGAGTAGAGGCCTTCTGTTGTTAGCGAGGGAGGTTCGACCTCCTTTCCATCTCAATTGGCTCTAGGCAAGCTTCCTTCCTGGCCAAGGAAAATGAGACAGTTGTCTAGGGTTGCGGGCGCCTTGCGTCACGCATGTAATAATGACTAGGGGTTGCCATTATGGCAGGCTAGAGCGCAAGCCTTTGTAGAGGCTATGCGCGTGGTGGCCATGCGCCCTGCATTGCGGGAAAGGGGCTAAGGAAAAGGGGCTTTCGCCCATAGAATTTCTAGGCGTGGTTCGATAGGTCCACAGGACACTGGTGAGTTCTTCAACTCAGTTGCCCCCGGCTCTATCGAGCCTTCTCTTGATAACTTGTAAGAGGGTGCGATTGGTGAAGGCATGCCCCTCTCAACTAGTATTACAGCATACGTCCCGTATACCAAGGAAAAGGGGCTTTCGTCCGTAGAATTTCTAACGTTGCCACTCCGATGCTCAAATCAGTAAACAGTTGTAGAAGAATAAATTCGAATAAAGTAAAGAAACGATGAGATTTCATGGACAAAGAGTATAATTGAACTTAATGTGAGCGTGAGAGCAGAAATTCGTGTGCTAGAGTGTTAGTGAAAACGTTATTTGAGCCAGTCAAATAAACCGGTATTTATAGAGGAAGAGCCATGGTTGGGAGGGACTCTTCAACAGCTTGGACTCTGGAAGGACCGAGCACTGGCCTTCCTAGACTTCTGCAACCTTTGGGCTCTTTAAAAGTAGGAGGTCAGTTGAAGAGATCTTTCGTGGATAAGGATAAGGTCCAGTCTTGATGAGGTTGAGCTTTCTGCCTTGGGCCTCCTTGATGAGCCTCCATATCAACATTGGAGTGGCCTACATAGGGATAGGAGCGAAGAAGCCCAACATGATGCAAATTACTTGGACTTATTATGAGATTAATTTTAAGTTATGATATGTAACTACTAGAATACAGAATTATAATAGAAGAGTAATAATAATTCAAAGGTGATCAGAAGTTAATGTTAAGTTACTGTATGATTATGTGCGTACGTAAAGAATCCGATTATGTATGTTTTTTTTATGGTAGCATTTTAGAGTATCTGATTAATGTCTTTGTTTTGATATAACAAATTTCCTTGTCCGACTCTTTTGGATCTTACGTTCAATCTTAACCTAAACTATCTCTTTGTTACATGCTTGCTTCTTCCTCTTCCTTTTCCTCTTCCTCCGCAAATACAACTGATCACTTGTCTCATGATCTTTTCTTTCCCTCTCTCTCATCTTTCTCTCTCTTGTTATGTGTGTTTGCATGTGTGTGTGTGTGTTTTTGAAACATTAATCAAAGGTGAATATGGCGACGGGGAAAGCTCGCAGCAGCAGTAGTAGACGATCCTCAGGAACTTCAAATTATTCATCAACAACCATAACCGTGATCTTTGTAGCATTATCTATGTTGTTGATATGGCTGCTCATCTCAAATTCTTTCACTGCCCCACAATCTATTTCTCAATCTGCAGCCACAAAAAGTCCCTCAAAGATAGCCTCTATTTCACATTCCCATCCCACAAAACCTTCAATACCCCAATTAGTCCACCCAGTTCATGAAGACATCCACGGCGAACTACTTCACGACACCACTATCAAATCCGAGGACATCATCATCGTCAATGAGAGTCATGAAACTCAAGATCATGACAAAAAAGATGCATCTTCTGATGCTGATACTATATTGAACAACTTATCTGACAAAGATACTTCAACTGATCAAGCAATGGTGGATGAGCATAAAGACCAGCAAGAACAAAAAGTAGTGGAGAACGATGTTTCAAACATTCAACCCGATACTACAAATATTCAAGCCAATCTCAATGATCAAATCTTGACTCTAGATAAGGACACAAAAGAGTTGCCAGTGCAAGAAGAAGCTCCTAAGGATCAAGTCTTTGAAGAAAGTTCAATGACTCATGAAGAAGAAGTTCAACAAATCACAAAAGAAAATCAACAAGTAGTACTTGACGAGGGACAACCAATTAAAGAAAATATTGATCAGGAGAGCAATGGGACACCAAGTTTTCAAGAGACACAATCAGTTGAAAAGGACCCACAAGTCGATAATGCAAATATTACACAGAATCAAATAACAAATGAAGATCAAGAAGGACGCGTAAAAGAACATCAACAACAAGAAGATGATCAAATTCAGAAAGGAAATCCAGAAGGGGGGGATTCCCAGGAGGCAATAAGTGATGACCAAATCCACAAGGATGAGGTACCTGCACATTCAGTTGAAGATGTCCATGTCCACAGTTCCCAGAAAATCGATGAACAAGTAAAAGATGAAGAAGAAACTAAGATGATGAATTCTATGGATGAGGAAAGCAATATGACATCCTTAAACGTCCAAAAGATGAATAAGGAGACATCAACCAAAAAAAATGGTGGGACTCCAAACCAATTAAAAGAGTCATGGTCTACTCAAGTAGACCATTCTGAGAATCAAAAAGAAAGACGAAAAGTGGGTCATGCATTAAAGAATAAAGATAGAAATACTAGTCATGGATATAGTTGGCAATTGTGCAATGTAACAACAGGCACAGACTATATACCTTGTTTGGACAATGAGAAGTTAATAGCAAAAATATACAACAGGAAGCACTACGAGCATCGCGAAAGACATTGTCCTGAGGACCCTCCTACTTGCTTGGTTCCAATGCCAAAAGGCTACAAGAGACCAATTGATTGGCCTCAAAGTAGAGATAAGGTATATATATGTATATATATATATGAACAACATCATTAATTTTAGCTTTATGAAATTGTATTATTTCAATATATTTAATTTGATGTATGCATGTATTTGTGGTGGCAGATATGGTACCATAATGTACCACACACATTGCTGGCACAAGTTAAAGGACACCAGAATTGGGTAAAAGTGAGTGGTGAATTCATCACTTTCCCTGGTGGGGGAACTCAATTTGTTCACGGAGCATTGCATTACATTGATTTTATACAAAAGGTAATTAATTTAATTTGAAACTAATTGTCTACTTTGACTTTGGTGTAAAACAATTTTGATTATTGATTATTGAAGTTCTGTCTGTCTGTCTCTCTCTCTCTATATATATATATACATAATATTATTCAGGCAGTGTCAGATATTGCATGGGGAAAACGTAGTCGAGTAGTATTGGATGTGGGTTGTGGAGTTGCTAGCTTTGGTGGTTATCTGTTTGAGAGAGATGTTCTTACAATGTCTTTTGCCCCAAAAGACGAACATGAGGCTCAAGTCCAATTCGCCTTGGAAAGGGGTATACCAGCAATATCCGCAGTCATGGGTTCTCAAAGATTGCCCTTTCCTAGTAAAGTATTTGACGTGGTGCATTGTGCACGTTGTCGAGTCCCTTGGCATGCAGATGGTTAATTAATTCATTCTCTCTCTCTCTCTCTCTCTCTCTATATATATATATATATATATTTTTTTTAATTATTTTATTTTAACTTTTATCATAATTAATTCATGTTCCAATTAAAACTAACTAGCTAGGCTTCTTACTAATTAGTACCCTAATATTTAAAGGTGGTGCTCTGCTTTTGGAGTTAAACAGACTACTAAAGCCAGGAGGTTACTTTGTATGGTCAGCAACTCCAGTGTATCAAAAGCTTGAAGAAGATGTACGGATATGGAAAGGTACCACCGTCTATATATATCTTATTATTATCTTACTATATATATATGGAAGGAAATCTAATTATTATCTTGTTTGTAGAAATGAGTAACCTTACAATGGCCATGTGTTGGGAGCTTGTCACAATCAAGAAAGATAGGTTGAATTCTGTTGGTGTTGCTATATATCGTAAACCAGACTCAAATGAATGCTACGAGCAAAGAAAGCAAAATTATCCTCCAATGTGCAAAAACGACGATGATCCTGATGCTGCATGGTGAATTCTATTAATCTCATTTTATCTTAAGAATATATATACATACAATTAATTAGTTCAAAAGTAAAATATATATTTTATCTTTTTTCAGGTACATACCTTTGCAATCATGTATTCACAGGGTACCAGTTGAAGAAAATGAAAGAGGGTCAAAATGGCCAGAAGAGTGGCCTGAGCGATTACAAACACCACCATATTGGCTCAACAGATCGCATATGGGAATTTACGGAAAAGCAGCTCCAGATGATTTCACAGCAGACTATAAACTATGGAAAACAGTGGTTAGCAAGTCATACATGAGTGGTTTAGGAATCAGCTGGTCCAATGTCAGAAATGTCATGGACATGAGATCAGTCTATGGAGGGTACGTAAACGTAAACGTATACAATTAATTAATTAAACAAATATATATATATATATATTCTCAATTATAATTTGAAGAAGAAATGTTTTCAGGTTTGCAGCAGCATTGAATGATCTGAAAATATGGGTTATGAATGTTGTGAACATAGATTCTCCAGACACTCTTCCTATAATCTACGAAAGAGGACTTTTCGGGATATATCATGACTGGTGTGAATCCTTCAGCACATATCCTAGAACATATGATCTCTTACATGCAGACCATCTTTTCTCAAGAATCAAAAAAAGGTGTAAACTAGTATTCGTGATGGCGGAGGTTGATAGAATAGTTAGACCAGGAGGCAAGTTGATTGTGCGCGACGACTCCAACACTATTGGACAACTACACAACTTGTTGAAGTCTCTGCATTGGGAGGTCTTCTCAAACATAATAATCTCCAAAAACCAAGGAAGGATACTAAGTGCTCAGAAATCTCATTGGAGACCACATTCTTAATTAATTAGTTAATCATTATCATGATAATTAACTAATTATATATTTCATTTACTACTAGCTAGTACTCCTTCTCAAATTAATTCATTCAACATTTACTACTACTTTTTTGCAGCATTCCTAATTACATTCAACTCCCTCACAAAGCAACAAAAATCACTTGTACATGACACAAATTACTTTTTTCCAAGCACTTTGCCATTTTAAATTATTTTCGTGGTAAAAGTTTACCCTTTAACGTCATTCTCATCTTAATTTTCTTGTAATCCTTTCACTCAATCTATTCCAAACTTCTACAAACAATTCACCGTGAAATAAGTATATATATATATATAGATTTAATTGCATTTACTTCTTATATATATTTATCATGATGGGTGTTTATCTGCCCGAAAGTAGTGGACAATAATGTGATCGATTGCTCAGTATATACAATAAATTTCAACACCAAACTTAATAGTGTTGCAGTAGGTACGTATTGCATATATTATGAATTTTACAAGAACGTCATGTCAACGAAGACGAGTACATGTGCAGATTCTCTAATTTCAGATGGAATACACATAATAGTAAGTGGCACGTACAGTTACAGATTCAAGAATCTTTCACTCAACAAATAAAATTATTTAAAATTACCAGTGGGATGTCAAGCACCAGTGGTCTAGTGGTAGAATAGTACCCTGCCACGGTACAGACCCGGGTTCGATTCCCGGCTGGTGCAGTTAGATTTTTACTTCTTCAAAATTTTAGTTTAGTAATATTGAACCAAATGAGACAATAAATATTCTGTACGCTAAAACAATATACCCAGCTTAAATATAATTACGCTCCCATTTTCTTTAATTTTTTGGTTTAGTGTTTCAATTAGTCAACATTCCAAGAAATTAATTTTTTTCAACATTATTAAATTATAAAATTTATATACTTAGATTTTTTATATTTACGTCTTAGTCATGGTAACTAAAAAAATAAAAATTCATAATTATATGTATCTAGTTTAACTTGATATTAACACTGAATATTTTTTGGATTTTTGTAATTGGTATTTAATTTATGATTAGAAATGGAGAACAAGAGAGAAGCTTCACTGTTTGTAACCTCAACATTTACTTCAAGTTTCAAATAGAAGCTTGGAATATTCATCGATCCAACTTCTGTATTATGCACATTAATTTTTTAAAGGATTCATATATGGTTTTCTTTTCTTTCTTTTTTTTTTTAAATAATATACACACTTAATTAACGCACACACTCAAATTCAAATATAAAGACATCTCGTAAAAGAGTTTTGAGCTAAAACTGTTGAGTCGTGCATGTATGGAATGCTCATTTTCATCCAAATTTGAAAAGCTTCAAGTACGTATTGTCGGAAAAAGTTGGAAATTGTGTGCGCATTATGTTTGAATTATTGAGATAATGGAGCTAATTATTCAGATAGGCATGGCGGCAGTGAAGCTAAATCAAAATCACATTATAATATAGAATGAGGCAACAATTATTAACATAATAATTAATTATAAGCAATGTTAATATTTGGCATCAACTTTGTAGCTGTGAGTGACGCAGGTAATCTACTGGGGATGGAGACGGAGACGGAGACGGAGACGGAGACGGAGACGGAGACGGAGACGGAGACGGAGACGGAGACGGAGACGGAGACGGACGGCTAATTCAGACAAAAAGAGGAAAAAAGATAAATAATTATTTGCACCATTTTCCTTTTCCCAATGATGACTTTCATTGCTAAGTTTAAAGTGCAAGAGCGGGAAAAGCTTGCGTTACGATGAACTATTTATATTATGTTATGTTACGCTTTGTTTAAAAATAATTATATATGCATATAAAATATGTACATAAAGTAATTAGTATCAGGTCATTTTTACTATAAAATTTATATTTACTGGAACTACTATCTTTAAAGAGAGGTGATTAATGCAGTACTTAGTAGTAGGTTTCGACATGCCCTAAATTTGTCAAAGGAAGTGGCCCATTTCATGTTTTTCAAATTTCAATTTTATTTTTTTTTTTTTTTGGTCTCCACATCTCTTTTTTGCTTTCTCTTTTTATTGGCCAATATGCTAACTATATTTCTTTTTTTTATATAATTGATAAACAAAATAAAATATGAAACGTAAAATGTTTTAAAAAAAAGTTGCGCAGTGGTCATGCATCGAACTATTACCTACTATTCTACATTTTTGGAGTAATTAAAACATACGAAATAGTTGGATAATTTTGTGGTAAAATGAAAAAGTTATGCGTCTAACTCTAATTCCCAAATAATATAACTTTGTATCATATAAAATACTTTGTGATAGAGATATGATACATAGATACTAAACAGAATTTCTAAGATCATACATACATTTATAGTATGTGGAATTTAAAAAATAAATAAATAAAAACACAATAACTTTGTGGTATAAAATTAAGTAGGTGGTAAAATAGATTTGAATGCTAAAGAGATGTGAATAGAGACTAATCCATGCATAACTGAAAAACAAGGCAACAGTGCGCCCTCTGTATATTTCTTAAATATTAAGTAGTTCATAATGTTTAAAAAAATCCCCAGAGATGAATTACAAGATTATATATAATTAAGCATATCCGTTACAAAGAGGATTATAAATAGTGGGGTCACAATATTACAATAATAACTACTAGTACTACTACTAGATCCCATTAGGATTATGATAATCCCACATTTATTACAGTATTTATGTGGAGTGTAGATTGTAGATAGGTACGTACATAAGAGTGTGTGAACTGTGAAGGTGGACAAAACTAGATAACAAATTAAAGGGGAAAGGAGGGCGAGAAAAAGAAGAAAAAAAGGGGCATTTTTCTCATTCAATATAGATAATTACTTCCTCTCTCACAAATTTTAGTGTAATTATACATAAATTTCTTATAATTTAAAAAATTATATCTAAATTTATTTCTGTATAAAGAAGAGATCATTTCGTTAGCTAAAATTCATCAAACTTGTTGATAGCAAAAGAACTAAATGAAATTCGATATTTACCATCAATTAATTTAGTTCTAACTTATTTTAGGTCAAAATAAATATTTTTATGATCAAACTTCTCTTATATATCTTCACGTATTAATGTATGTGAGGAGATATATATTCAACGTTATAAGAGTAGTTTGATCTTTAAAAATTTATTTGGCTTTCAATAAGTCACTAATAAGTCAAGAGGGATAATTATTGATTTTTATTATTTTTTCTATTAATATTAATAAATTCGATGAATTTTAATTAATAGAAGAACCTATTTATTTAAACGTAAACAAATTTTGAAGGTAGTACATATAATTTTAAAATTATATGAATAATTATACCAATGGTGTAATTTGGGGGGTTGTTTATGTGTATTTGTATGTGTAATGTATGTATTAATCCTTGTTAGTTCCCCCATCCCCATACCCAATCCCCTCTTCCTCTTCTCTCATTGAATGCTTTACCGAACTCACCACCACCCTTTTCTCTTCACATTCAACCCTTTTTCCCACTCTTCTTCTTTATCGCCTCATCGTCTTTCCTCTCCTCTTCAGGTGCTCCCTCTCTCTTCATTTTTGCTGTGGGGTTTTTGTTTTTAGGGAATGGAGTGCGTGCAGGCGCAGGGGGCTTGGGTAACCGGGTTTGGGTCGGAGAAGACGGATGACTTCTTTGGGGAGGACTTGTTTGTTGACCAACTCCTCGACTTCTCCAAAGCGGAAGAACACACGCAGCATGAGCAAGTGGAAGAACCGGAGGAGAACAAGAAAAACACTTGCTCTGTTTCACAACAAGAAGAGACAGTGCCGGAGAACAGTGCTATTTCGGTAAAAGACGTTTTTGGGTCTCTGCCTCAAACTGAATTAAGCGTTTCGGTAAACGCAAGTTTCAATCTTTTTTCTTTTTATTGGAAGAAATTATTATCATTATTGTTGTGTAAAATGGAGGGTATAATGTTTTTGAGGGAAAACAGAAAAGAACTGAAAAGATGAGATTTTTTGACAGGCGGAGGAGGGTTTAGAGAGTTTGGAATGGTTATCTCATTTCGTGGAAGACTCATTTTGTGATTACTCGCTCACTGGGAAATTACCACCGAAGCCGGCGGAACCGGAGAGTACGGTCCAGGAACAACCCTGTTTCACCAATCCAATTCAAACCAAGACCCGAACCAAGAGGGCCCGAACAGGGGTCCGGGTGTGGCCGGTTTTGTCGCCTTCATTTACCGAGTACTCTTCCACCTCATCCTCATCTTCAACCTCCTCTACGACGTCGTTGTCGATTCAGAGGCAGTCCGTCGTCCTGCTTGACAAGAAGCATAAAAAGAAAGCGGTTGACGGCTCCGGGGGTGGGCAGCCGAGGAGGTGCAGCCATTGTGGCGTAACGAAGACCCCGCAGTGGCGGGCGGGGCCGCTGGGTTCGAAAACACTTTGTAATGCTTGTGGGGTGAGGTATAAGTCGGGTCGGCTTCTACCAGAATACAGGCCCGCATGCAGCCCGAGTTTCTCGAGCGAGTTGCATTCAAACAACCACCGGAAAGTATTGGAGATGCGGCGGAAAAAGGAAGCCTCCCCGGGTCCAGAGTTTTTGAAGAGCTATTAATTTTAGGAGGTAGGAAAAGAAAAAAGAAAAATCAGTTTTATAATTAGAAGGAGAAGAGTTGTTTAATTTAGGAGGGGTATGATGATGATGAATAGGAAGAGAAGAAGAAGAAGAAGAAGAAGAAGAAGAAGCGGAGTGATTGAATTAGTGTAGATTGCTTTGAAGGAGGCATGGTGCATTGGTGGTGGTCATGGATTAGCAGGCAGTGTGAGTAGTGTTATGTTGAATGTAAGCCGAATTAAATTATTAATATTTCCTTAAATTTTGTTTTGCGTTAAAAGGCAATGAGGTAATAAGAAGGTGGATGATAGTGCAGGGCACAACCAGCAGCAGCAGCTGCTAACAAGAACAAGAGTGAGTGAGTGAGATGATGATTGATGATTGATGATCGATGATGGGTTGGGTGGAAATGGAATTGTGATGGCGTCAAGTGTAAGCATTTTGCATTCTTGAGTAGTCTGATGGGATCATTACACCTCTTCTTCCGCTTTAATCATTCACCAACTAATATCATCATCAATATCTGCTGCTGCCAACTCTTAAGATAAAGTTTTATTTTAAGACACAGACACACAGACGCACACACTCAACTCAACTAGTGGTCTGCGTGTGCCTTGTTTTCTTCCTCCTTTGGACTTTTTTACCATAATAATAATAATAGAGTTTCCCCTCAACCCTAATTCTGTGCTTCAGCCTAATTCCCCCCACTATCTTCCTTAAATCAACATAAAAACAAAGCAGATTTAGTCATGATTAACTCACTTATTCTGTATATAGTTGAGGAGTTGAATATGACATAACTCAAAACATGATACAACTTTTTCAATTATTAGCTAGCTTATAATAAATAATACTTATAGATTCAACTTCTATTATTATTGCATTATTAGTACAACTGCCAAAACAATAATAATTTTTTTACTATTTTCCGTTTGTTTTAGACACTGGAAATTGAAAAACAAAGGATATAAATTGACAAAACTTCAAAGCTAAGAGATTCAAGATTTTCTTTCTTTAATTTTGTAGTAATAATTGAATGATCACAAAAATGAAGGCGGCTTAGGGTGGAATCACTTTGTGTCTCCTCAACTCAAATAAAGAATATGGAGTTTGAGAATGATATTGTTGCAGACGATGATCTTCAAGCTAGCTCAGGCGTGGACTTGCGGATGATTGGCGCACATCCAGGACTTGAACACATGGACACTGGCTAGCTTAGGTAGTTAGCTCAGTAGTTAGAAAAACGCTAATGTGATTTTGTAAGTGGAAAGGCGTTTAATATAGTTGGGTTGCTGATTCATTTATTCCCCAAACGATTGGTAGAGCTGGCACCGCGGCAGTTGAGGCCGTTAGGCTGATATGTATAAATGTACGTAGGGTTTACTGTTGCAATCAATGAATGATTTGGGAATTTTCAATCTCGTCTCTCTCAGCTCACCTTACACACACACACACACACACACAAATGGCTTCTTCTCTCAATTTCATGCGCATCAACTCTCTGAAAAATATCCAAACTTAGTGTAAATAAAAAAATGGGGATGCTGATGTTGGATAATAGGACGTATCACTTTCTGCAAGGGAATCAAATTTCATTTAATGTTAATTTTCGATGTTACCAATAATAATATTATTTTATATATATGTATGATAAAGGTGGCTTGAGCCTTGAGCCTTGAGCCAAATGCCCTTTTCCTATAGAACAATTTCTTTGTTTTATCAGTGAGAAGGGGCAGAGTGAGTTCCTGTGCTACAAAAGAAAAGACAAGAAAAAGGGCTAGTCTCCAAACACAACTGTTTTTAGGCAGCGGACGCCGACTGAAACGCCAGATACTATTAGTCTCAGGTTTCTTTTTTTTTTTTTTAAATATAAATATATATATATATATATATATTCTCTTCTATGTCTTTATTATTAGTCTCAAGTTAACTCTGTGGGGGAATGCCAAATGTGAGGTTGTTCGTTCGCAGAAGAAATTAAGAGATTAATCTCTGACCGAAATCTATTAATATATAGATGGCGTCTGTCATTAATTACAAGCTTAACAATAATTAGTGCGTGCTTTAAGTCAAAGGTTAGAGTGTGTGTGAAAGTTATAAGAATGTGCAAGGCCGAGGAGTCGTATGGTCATATGATTGCCGCTCCCTCCACGTGCTTTACACCCCCGATTAAATATATATATATAATTTGCTAAACAATTCATTAAATATAATATTGTAAGAATAGAATATTATGATTAGGAATGTGGGACATTAATGCAATTTCGTGATTGGCGCTCACCTTACATCCTAGTACTACATATTCCAACCACTTTCAAACACCTTACATCCTAGTACTACATATCATGATCATACGTGATATATATATGGTGCTAGCTAGACACTAGATCAGTTTTGTGTTGGGGATTTTGGACTCATCCACCAATATCCAAACATCATTTTTAAAACTTGAAGGATTTAATTTCATTCAGAAGAATTAATATTGTGGGGCTGCTTATATCTATATATATATATATATATGAATTACATCATGTATCCTGATGCTGAAATCCCATTTAAAATTAAAATTAAAAGAGAATTATACAATGAAGTTTAATATGATCATCATGAATTAATATATATATATATATATCACTTATCTATATATGCTTGTTTTTATGGGAGTTGGGTGCGTGAAAAACTAAAGTATAAAACTGAAAGATGATAAACCTAAGACAACATCAGTCATCAGTACATGTACAACTTGTACAACTTGCATCCTTCAATTCCTTCCTTAATATATTCCAAAAAAGTTTTACCCACAAATTAAGTCACCACATGCAAACAAATAGGTCAAGGCCGCTGCAAATTAAATCCATGATATTATATCTTCATTATAATTTTAAATTAACACTAAAAAAAATAGATGATTAGTGACAAATAAATAAAGTGATAATTTTAATATTATCACTAATTATATATATTTAGTGATAGGAATGTTTATTTTATCACAATAATAAATTTTATGATTTTAATAATTATTATTATTTTTTAAAAAATATTATTAGTGACAAAAAGATGAATACAATTAGTGAATCACGTATAGTGACAACCTAGTGATAATAAATAATTATTATCACTATATTATATTGTTATTAAGTTGTCACGATAGATGTGTCACTAATTGTATTTAGTGATAATTTTATACACAATTTTTGTCACCAATAATTATATAGTGACAAGATGAAAAATCTTGTCACTTAATACATATTTTTAGTGACAACTTTTAAATTATCATTTGATATTTTATCACTAATATCATATTTTTTTTGTATTGTAAGGAGTGGCTACCTAATTTAATCTGTTGGAGATCATGTACTGGTGAATTAATCAATTAGGTCTAAATTAGGCTTAAATGCATTTCTCGTCCTGCATTTTTTGCATTTTGTTATTTTAGTTTTTTATCTTTCTAGGTTAGCAAATATGTCCTATAACTTTTTAATTTTTTGTGATTTTGATCCTTCAATCACCGGAGTTTGCGAATGTTACCGGATTTTTTTTTTTTTTAATTTGGGGGCTTTCGTTCCCATTGTAAAATTACTGCAAGCATGGAACCAAACTTTCGTCCTATATCTTTTATATTTTAGTATTTTAGTCCTTTATCTTTCTAGTGTAGTAAATAGGTTCTATAATTTATAATTTTTTGCGATTTTGGTCCATTAAATTGACTAATGGGAACAAAAATCCCAAATTAAAAAAAAATCTAGAATATTTGCAAACTTCGGCGACTAAAGGACTAAAATCGTGAAAAATTAAAAAACTACAAGATCTATTTACAATCCTAGAAAGATAAAAGACTAAAATGACAAAAAGCAAAAAATACGTAACGAAAATTATATTTAATCCTCCAAATTAAGTGAGACGGCAGCACTGTGTACAATTTTTTTGTTTTTTGTTTTTTTTTTTTTGTCATATATGCTTATAATTAGCGACCTTTTTCTCCAACGTGTATAATTATGTCATTCAAAGGATGACCGATTGTTAATTACTAGATGAGTTCATCCCTACGTATGTCGTCAGTAATTATGAACTTCCAAACTCTATATACATCTTGAATATAACATATATATATATTAGATATTCTAACAATCACGCCTAATTGGAAAGGGTAAAAAGATGTTACAATTTTAATGTGATGTGGAAGTATTAGGTTAGGAATTATTTTCTTTAATCAAAATTATAAAAATAAACGAATTATATATTTTTGTTGTTAGAACTAGCTCGAAAAGTTAAACCCACGTGCACGTCGTATGGTAGAATATTAATTTAATTACAAAATGAGATGGAAGATAAAGTATATTGCTCGAGGAACCGTAAATAATTAATATCTACTAGCTAGATATATTTATATAGGATGATTTTGAGGTAATTAATTATATTAAAAAAAATTGATTTGAAATTGAAAAAACATGATTAATTCTAATTTGTAATCAATCTATTTCTATATATCGATCCCATTCACTAGCTTACATTTATAATTAATCAATGAACATATCGTAATTAACTAAACAGAATAATCAACGACTATTAGTTCAACATTATATTAATTGATGACAAATTACAACACAATATGCATGGGTCCAACAGCCAAGGAATAAGTCCACCGATCCCATAACACACGTACAGGAATATATAGCAAACAAAATGTAAATTCCTCTTTTTTCTTTTAAATTTTCTCTTAAATGAATAAGAAAATGTCAATATATCACTTGTAAGAAATCATACTATATATATATATATATATATATAGATAGATGTGTCTGACCCACGAAAAAAGTTTCATCCTTGGAAAAAGTTTAATTTCCTTATTCAACGCTGAATAAACCACCTCTTACTTGCCCCTCTACGGCGGAGGATGACCACCACCGCATCCCCAAACCCAACAGCCGCCTCCTCCTCCTCCTCCGCCACCCCATCCCCATCCTCCTCCTTGACCCCCACCACCACCCCCGCCACCTCCTCCTCCATTACCTCCTCCTCCACCACCGCCGCCTCCACCACCACTCCCCCCTCCCCATCCATGGCCGCCTCCATTTCCACCACCACCACCACCTCCACCTCCTCCAGAGCCATTTCCTCCCTCATGTCTCCTCTTATGGGCATGCCTTCCTCGTTTTCCACGACCACGACCACCCCCACTTCCACCTCCTCCTCCTCCACCTCCACCACCACTTCCACCTCCACCTCCACCTCCACCTCCTCCTGCACCACCTCCTCCCCCGCCACCATTTCCACTGGTATCCATCTTGCTGTCAATTACTAGCAGGCCATCAACCTGGTGAGCATTAATATTAATGTGATCATCAAGTAGTGGAGTAGTAGTAGCATTTTGATGATCCGTGAAGGGGTTGGCAACGACATGATAGATGAGCATGAGGTGAGGCCGGGTAGTGAAGAGCATGAGCATGCAAATTAGAAGAAGACCCATTAATTCTCAGACTAATAATATATTTGACTTTGAGTGAGTGAAGAGAAACACAGCACAAACATGCAGTTTATATACTACTAGTACTAGAAAAAAGAAGAGCTAGCTACCTCTCCAAATTAATTAATAAATAAATAAAGATGAGCTTTTCCATTCTTTAATTAAGGCATGCATATATATGCCATTTCCAGTAGTAGTACTACTGATTTGATAAAAATTAAAGGATGATGGATGGGGTAAGGTAGAGTGGGGGTGGAGAAGGAGTGGATTTTAATTGCTTGAGAAATGAGAATAGAGTTAGGTGGAGGAGCAAAAGCCAAAAGTGGTAAGGGCGCATGTGATATGATTGGTCCACCACTCTACTGCTTCACTCCATCTCTGCTAATTCAACAAATTCGAAATGAAAAAAACAAACAACAAGACTAGTGCATTCCAGATATAATACTTCAACCCAACAATTATATCACTATATATATATATATATATAGTATTACTATAAAAAAAAAATAATTATAATTCCCATCCCATGTGACCCCCATTTCCATTTATAATACTTACATCAATCCTTTCCCTTTTTCTTCAAGCTCTCGCAACCAAACATCTTCTTCAACAACTCAGCCCACCCACTATTTCACATTTTTGCTTTTTTTAAATTCTGAAAATTCTTATCTAACTATTAGGTGTCGAAAAATATCTATTATTCTATATATGGATAGTTGAATTAATCTATGATCTGTTTCAGTCAAGCTGGGCTGATTAAATGAAAAGAGGAAAGCAATATTTGACCCAACACCCTAAATAAGCCCAAAATGTACCCTCAAAATTTCAGGCTTTGCTTATATAAATATTACTAGGCCCAAAAGAAGTCATTAACGAGCAGAATTAGTTAGGAAGATGATGATGGATGCATCACACTTAAATTGTTGTAAAGCTGAACACCTTAGTAATAAAGTTTTTTCTTGTTTAATAAAACCATTAATCAAAGACTAGTGCTTGTATTTAATTTGTCATATATACTGATCTCGTTTTGCTAATGTGAAATTAATTAAGGTTGCCAAGTGGACATTTTTTATTTAGGACTTGCGATGATTTTGACTTCGATATAATCCTTAGGTGGATTAGTGGGTTGTTGAGGCTCCAAATGTCTCCTCACCAAAGATAAAGGAGCTCCAGATATTCTTTTATTATTATTATTTTTTGGCTCATGAATGTTGTGCATGGGACCTAATTCACTATATATTAATAACTAATGTGGATAATTATCATTATTATATATGATATACAATTTATTAATTTTTTTAAATAATATATTTATCTTATAATATTAATTTGAATTTAACACGTGAGCTGAGTGCAGGTGAAGGGCGTGCATAAATAAAGTTTGACGGAATCCCCTGCACAATGTGGGGAACTTGATTCATGCATGTTTCCAAAAATTCGAGTTTGGGAATTAAGAAGCTGCTTCTTAATATCTATATACTAACGTCTGCCCCATGCTATGCACGGGTTTAATTTTATTGTGGCTAAAATTATGTCCTACAAAAAAAATTATGTAAAAGTTAGATGAAACATAAATAATTGTTGGATGAAGCATCAATATCAATAAAATTATAAAAGTTTACAATTATCAAAATAAGAATGAAGAGATATACATCCAATAAACTTAAATTTTAACTAATTATTAGTTTTATTGACTCTTCTGATATAATTGTTGGATGAAACATAAATAATTTTAATAAAAAAATATTTTTTTATACTAATATCTATGTAACAAAATCGCATATCAATATTACATCATCTTATTATATAATATTACTATATAATATAATTTTCTATCATAAAATTAATAGTATGGTATCATTACTTCTATAGAATTGTTACCAAAAGGGAAAAGAAATATGTGAATATTACAGAACTTCAAGTAACTAATCAATACTGAAGAAATAATTAATACTAAAAAAATTATTAGTAGATATAAATATAATAAAATGAATAAAAAAATAGTTTTGGCAAAAAAATAAGATTATAAAGTATATGTTAAGTTTGCTTAAACGATATTATGTATTATCCTATTTTCATAACTTTGATGTCATGGAAGCCCACTAAATCATAAGAAAAATAACAATTGATCACAAATACAAAATTAATGTAATTCATCAAATCAATATCTGGAAGTCTGCTGACAATTTTACAAAGTTATCACTATAAAAAAGGAATCAAATATATATCTTACTTGTGCATGCAAGTAATTATTAAATTATTATGTAGAAATATATATATATATATCGATTGTTTTATTTTTTTGAGACTTTTCAATTTTAATTTTGCTTTTTATGTTCGACTATTTAATATAATATTTGTATTTTTTTTTCCAATGTCAAAATTATATAGTAAAATCTCTATCGTTGTTTACTCTTTGTTACATTTGGTCCAAATCTCCATGCCCCTTATGCTATTGTTTCACCCATATACTAAAATATTAGCTCGTAATCTCAAACTCAAAGACTTATTTGAAATTTGTGAACGCATAAATAAAATAAATGGATTTGTTGTAAGTTGTTTGGAATAGCATGCTCGAAACTTAAGCCTGAAAAAGTAGAGAAAACATTAACCAACAAATAAAAATTGAAAAAGAAGTTAAATTCTTCAAGAAAACTAAAAATTAAATTAGAATTAAAAGTAGGCTATGACAAAATCTTGAACAGATTAAAAAAAGTCACATTATATATAGTTAAATGAGATGAGAAAATGTGAACATCCTATAATTTCAAACTCAAAATAATTCTTTAAGTTTGGAACGCATAAAATAAAAGTAAAAGAATTTGTCGTATGTTGATTGGAATAGCATACTCGAAACTTAAGCATGAAAAGTATAAAAAATATTAAACAACAAATAAAAATTCAAAATAAATTAAATTCATCAAAAAAACTAAAAATTAAATTAGATTAGAAGTAGGATATGACAAAACGTTGAACAAATAAAAAAAAAAATCCCACTATATATATACTTTAATGAGATGAGATGAGGTGGACATCAAATAATAACAAAATTCTTAATTAATTGCATGGTATTAGGAAAATTTTTAGTGATTATTTATTAGTTACACAATAATGTCGCAATTTTAGCAAAAAAAATTATGAAAGAAAATTTGATAAGAATTTATGGAGAAATAATTGATTTAAAACATAAATTGTTTAATACATAGAAAGATTATTTTAGCATAATTAGAAATTATTTTTATAATTGAAGTCAATGATTCCAAAATTAATTATGCTATCCAATATGACATATACACAAATGGTTAAATGCATAGAAAGATTTATTTAGCACAATTGAATATCACATATACATGACTTTAAAAAAAACAAATTAAGATAATAAAAAATATTAAAATTCAAGCAAAATAAAAAATTTCATACCTGCTCGAGTACTCGTAATCTCTCCCTCTTTTTATAAATCTATAATTAAACATAAAAAAGTACATATAGATAAATTATAAAACAGAATAAGATAATAAAAAAAATTAAAACGCAAACAAAAGCAAAAATTTACGCGGGAAGCAAAATAATACGGGTTTAATCTACTTATTTTTTAAATCTATAATTAACACATAAAAAATTACATATACATGAATTACAATACAAAATAAGATAATAAAAAACTTAAAAATTAAACGAATACAAAAAAATTCATACCTGCTTGAGTAATTCCTTTTTATGTTTCTTGTGAAATTGAAGATCCTATTGACATAGAAAAATCACATATACATGACTTAAAAAACAAAAACAAATTAAGATAATAAAAAATATTAAAATTCAAGCAAAATAAAATATTTCATACCTGCTCGAGTACTCATAATCTCTCTCTCTCTCTCTTTTTATAAATCTATAATTAAACATAAAAAAATTACATATAAATAAATTATAAAACAGAATAAGATAATAAAAAAATTAAAATGCAAACAAAAGCAAAAATCTTATACCTGCTTGATAAGTACGTGCAAAGAATGTAGAACGATTACATGCTCTTCATGCATCCATATGTAATATTTTATGTGTATTTATTGTCTAAGAGTGAAAATTGCAAATGTAAATGACTAAACAAATTTCGGCTGATTGAGTGAAATATTGCAAATGTAAATGAAAAAACAAATTTCGGCTTATTTAAAGTAAAAGGGGTTGATTCATTTCAAAAGTGTATTTATTGTCTAATAGTGGAATGTTGCAAATTTAAATGGAAAAAAGAATTGCGGCTGATTTCAAGCAAATTTGTATAACAAATTTGTGGCTTGTTTGACTTTTCAATTTAAAAAAAAAAAGATTTTGAGAAAGCAACAATATATATTATTTCTAAAAGGAAATCAATGTGGCCAATTAATTAAAATTATATAGTAAAATTGATTAGTTACTTGAAATTATTTAGCAAATTTATGGCGGATCAATTACATAAAATGGATTTACGGCTATTTCCATTTTTAATTTACGTATAATAAATTTATGGTTGATTTGACTTTCCAATTAATTAAAATTATATGATAAAAAAGATTAGTTATTAATTTTATTTGACTTTCTAATTAATTAAAATTATATGATAAAAAAGATTAGTTATTAATTTTCCATACTTAAAATTAGTTATAATAAAAAAATTAAAATTCTAGAAAATTAAGATTAGTTACATAATAGATTGCAATAAAAAACGGCTGATTCCATATTCATTTGACTTTCCAACTAATTAAATTATATGATAAAAAATATTAGTTATTAACTTTTCATACTTAAAATTAGTTATAATAAAAAAATCAAAATTCTAAAAAATTAAGATTAGTTACTTAAAACATTGCAATAGAAAACGGCTGATTCCATATTTATTTGACTTTTCAATTAATTAAATTATATGATAAAAAAGATTAGTTATTAACAATTAAGATTAGTTACTTAAAATATTGCAATAGAAAACGGCTGATTCCATACTTAAAATTAATTATAATAAAAAAATCAAAATTCTAATTACTAACTTTCCATACTTAAAATTAGATATAATAAAAAAAAATCAAAATTCTAGAAAATTAGGATTTGGTCAAAATTGAAGGAATTGGTCAAAATACTTCCTTCAAATATATATATTAATAGATATATATATATATATATATATCCAATTTTTATTGATTAAATTCTACCAACATAATCATTCCGTCCTGGAAAATAGTACGTACATATGCAATGCATGCCAGTGCCACTCACTTATAATTTCAACACTTTTTCTAAAGAAGCACACAATTCTGATTTATATATATATATATATATATATATATATATTTCTTGGAGCAAAACCCACATTAATTTCTTCACATCGCTTGTCCTCATAACTAATTTATAAAAGACACGTACAAAAATCACATTAATAATTGTTGACTTATATAATGATTTAGGTTCTAATTAATTGTGATTCAAAAACGAAAATTCACTTGGAAATTATTGTATCAAAATCTCAGCAATATAATTAATTACTTGAACAAGAAAAATTTGCATGGGCATGTAGTCTGCGCGCGCCTTGCAACTTAAATGTCAAATATCCTCATTAAATGAAAAGATTTACATATATGACTTTGATAAGTTGCACCCACACAATTCCTTATTCGTGTCAACATAAGAATCACAAACAAAAGCAATAATTACGTACGTACCTACCTACCTACTATAACTCAAACTACTTAATTTACATGCATTATTGACACCAAAAATCATATCATAATTAAATAATTTCATTTCATGGGGACCAGAAATTAATCTTGTCACAGGGAGTTTTAAGTCTAAGTAATTTTTTCACCCGTTGTGGGGCTTGGTTTTGCCCAAAATCAGCCAGCCAATCACTCAACTCCCAAGCTCTTGTTTGATTTAGTTCTGAATGAGTTTTGGCAAGCCAACAACAACAACGTATTATACATACCACAAATTAGCAACACAATGTAATACAATTTACATAAATTAACCCAATCTTATATTAATCTTGCATCGAGCAATAATACAAGAAATGCCTCAAGCTTGCACACTCTACTCACTCTGCCGGCTAAAACAATACACAATTAATCCTCAATTGCTGGACCAATCAGAATAAGCCAACTAAGCGTCCGGTCAGCGCCAGGTGGACGGCAATTGTCAAGATAGTAGACCATGCCAACTGCCGCCCACAAATCCAGGCATGGCCAACATCTTTCCTCCATTGCTCCTAATGAAGCTTTTTAATTTTCGACCACTCTAACGTGACATTTCACTCCGCAACACTAGTTTCCCTATTGTTTTAAATCATGAAAATCAATCTGGTATTTCTGGTGTAGAATCTTCCAACATTTATGAAAACTTGTACGTACTTCAATGTGATTGGTCCCCCGGCCAATTGCTAGATCAATCCACAATCATTGTGTTTGCTTTCTACTTCTTTGCATATATAGTTTGGACTTTGGCTCCACCACATACCATTAGGATTCAATTTCACTTTTTTTTTTTTTTTTTTTTTTTTTTTTTTTTTTTTCCGATTGCCTGCTTGTCTATTTTATTTTTTTATTGATTGCATACATATAACTTATTTAGGTTGGATTAGACTAAGTTTGAACTAGAATTTTTGGGGGCGTTAGATGGTAACTATTTTAGATAGTCAAGTCCCGTCTCCACGCTGATAGCAAGGCATCAAGAAAAGCCATATTACCATTTCAAAATTGACGTGCTAATTAATGATGAGATTACACGCTAATACCATTTCTAATCTTATCTTGGATATGAAGTATAATCATTTGATTTATTTATTTATTTGAATCACATGCCATTAAATTAATTAATTACTGTAATCTTTTGTTGTGTGTGCGTGTGTGAAAACAGCCAAAGTCGCAAAGGTGGGTTGAAACCATCAATGGTTATCGGGTCCTAAACAAGAAAAAGACTCGACACAAGCTGGTGAGGTTTTGCATAAAAAATCTGTTATTTTTCTTTATTATTTTTTTTATTTTTTAACTTTGGAGGGCCAGAGGGATGAGAATGCAACAGTTTCTCCATAGAAATCCAATTCCCACAGCCTCATATATATAATAGGTCCCTAATTTTATGCTTTCTCACTTGTAAGAAAAACCAAATTCTAACTAATTAATATATTTATGTATCACGGATTTCTATCGACCACTGTGCAACATTTCTTTCAATTATTCTATTTTGCAGCAAATTTTATTTAATTTTCATATTTTATGTGGTTTTGTTTGGTCAAATATTTTATCATATTTTCGTGGTACCAAATTACATGAATAAGTATTTAAAATTTAAGTCTATTCTAATGATAACACACAACTTAAAAAAAGACTATTATTTTCACTTCCCTTCCTCGCATTGAACCAAACGAAAGCCTAAATGCTAACCTATCATGCACGTCTATTAACATTCCCATTTATATGTAATTAGTCATTCTTTGGATGTTCCAAAATTTGTAATCTTGAGGCGTCATCACAATTATTTATGTAACAAGTGATTATAATACTAATTAATTAAAAATCAAATTATAATATTTTTGTACCTCTTAATATCTTATAAGCTAACTTTCAAATGTTATACATAAACTATTAATGTCGTCGTCTTCTACATATATACATACAAGCAGATAAAAACTTCCTACCTTATCAAAAACAAAAAAACAAAAACAAAGACAAAATTTCCTACCTTATTTCCAAATTAAACATCTATACTCATTATAAAAATAATTATTATTAGCCACAATTTTAATGACTATAACTAAAAACCTTTATAAATAACTATTATTAATCACGATTAAATAGAATCGAAGCAAAAAATTAAATTTTTTCACCATGAAAAAACTTATTTGCAATTGCTACGAGCCATGATAAAATTAAAAATATTTGTCGTGGTTAAATATTTTAACTACTATTGCAAAAATCACAACAATAATCATTGTGTGATCATGGTGAATAATTATTTGCTATAACTATTTATTATTAATCATGACAGTTAGATTTGATTAAATGTTATATGTTGCACTGACTCCTCCGATACACAATTGTATTATCCAATTTCAGTTTTATCTTCGGATTTATATAACTGTACGTAGAGTCTCCCGACCTGATGAATTAAAACTTCCATTAGTTAATATATATATATATATATATATATGACTATTTTCTATTTTGTTGTTAAACAAAAAATTGTATTATCCAATTTAATTGAATATAGAGTTTTACGTGAGAGTTGAAAAGGTGAAAGCTATTTATTATTATTTTCAATGTTATTCTTAAAAATAGTAATTCAGTGTAAAATCAGTAGTTTAAATAAGAAAGTAGGACAGACTCCTAGATTTTTTTAGTACGAATTAATATTGCACCTCATGTTCTATATCATATATAGACCCCATAATATTTATTATGTATAAAGTTCACATGATCGATCACAAGTATATTTGAAAAAATAAATTGAACACGAAATGAAATATATATTAGGGAAAAAACTTTTTTTAGTCCACTAACTTGGCTCTCGTTCAATTTTAGTACACTAACTTTGGTAATTATCACATTTTATGCATTATGTTGCAATTTTGCTTCAATTAAGTCCAATTGAGGGTTTTTGTTCCAATTTTTCGGTCAATTGACCGAAATTTGCTGACGTGGCCAATTTTTGCTGACGTGTCCGGCGAAATTAACCACGTCAGCACATGACGTGGCAGACGGCTGACGTGTCGGGATGACTTGGATGTATTTTCTTTCATAAGGATGAATTTTAGTACACTAACTTTAGCATGGTTTAATTTTAGTCCAATAACTTTGAATGAAGTTAAATTTAAGTACAGAATAATAATTATAATAATGATATAATATTTTTATTTTTTTCGTACGGAATGTAATATTATTAAGATAATTTTAATTAATTTGATAATATAGTTGTTAATATTAATTAATTTTATATAGATTAATTGTTAAAAATTCAATAATATAGTTGTTAATCATAGTTTAAAAAATAGATGATCCAACTGAACTGATAAGTGTGAAAAGGAAAAGATCTCGACTATAATAATATCAACTCTATTAATAATTATAAATAATTAACAAATATATTATCAAATTATTAATAATTATAAAATATATAATTATCTATTTTTTAAATTATGATTAACAACTATATTATCAAATTTTCAATAATTAATATATATATCAAATTAATTAATATTAACAACTATATTATTAAATTTATTATTCTCTAATTAATTAATTTAATAGCTATATTAACAATTATCAAATTATTATTAATTAATTATATCTAATTAAGTATTAATAATTATTATTTTAACTTTAACTAATAATTATAAAGAATTAACAAATTTAAAAAAATTTGAGGGCTGGTCGTGAGTGCAGCTCGCAACTAGCGACCAGTCATAAATATATAAGTATACTGTTTTTAGCGGTATACTTATATTTAATTTTTTTTATAACATAAATATAAATGGGCAGTGACAACCCCTAAACACAATGACAAGGGACTTAAATTTCACCTCATTCAAAGTTATTGGACTAAAATTAAACCATGGTAAAGTTAGTGTACTAAAATTCATCCTTATGGAAGAAAATACATCCAAGTCATCCCGCCACGTCAGTCGCCGGCCACGTCATGTGCTGACGTGGTTAATTTCGCCGGACACATAAGCAAAAATTGGCCACGTCAGCAAATTCTGGTCAATTGGACTTAATTGAAGTAAAATTGCAACATAATGTATAAAATGTGATAATTACCAAAGTTAGTGTACTAAAATTGAACGAGAGCCAAGTTAGTGTACTAAATTTTTTTTTTTTCCCTATATATTAAGTCGAGTTGGTAAAAGATTAATGAAACTGAAAATTAAGACACGAGAATTAATTACCTAGCTATATAAATGTAAAAGTAAAATTGTAGGTAGCTCCCTAGTGGGATCATGTCATGACTTAGCTATAAACTTTTATATAAATAAGTCACTCACATAGATACACATCTATCAAAGCTAGCTTATAAGCATAGCTAATTTTGTGTAACCATTTATGAGAAAAGAATGATGGAGAAGAAATTGATTACTCTACTCCAAGCTCTAGACACTAAACCCTTTTTAATCTTCTTCATAATCCCTCTACTTTTCTTGTTCGTTTTATCAAGACATCAACGACGTAAACCCTATCCGCCGGGCCCGAAGGGATGGCCCGTCATTGGCAACATGTCCATCATGGATCAACTAACCCACCGCGGTCTGGCCAAGCTCGCCAAGCAATACGGCGGAGTCTTCCACCTCCGGATGGGCTTCCTCCACATGGTCGCCATATCCAGCCCCGACGCCGCCCGACAGGTTCTACAAGTCCACGACAACATTTTCTCCAACAGGCCCGCAAATATTGCCATCACCTACTTAACCTACGACAGAGCTGATATGGCCTTCGCTCATTACGGGCCATTCTGGCGCCAGATTCGTAAACTCTGCGTCATGAAGCTCTTTAGCCGCAAACGGGCCGAATCCTGGGACTCTGTCACGGATGAAGTCGATGGCATGATTCGAACCGTAGCGACGAGCACTGGCAAAGCGGTGAACATCGGTGAGCTCGTGTTTGGGCTCACTAAGAACATCATATACCGGGCCGCTTTCGGGTCGAGTTCCCACGAGGGACAGGATGAGTTCATCAGGATCTTGCAGGAGTTTTCCAAGCTGTTTGGTGCATTCAATATTGCGGATTTCATTCCGTGGTTGGGTTGGATGGATGTTCAGGGGCTGAATAGGAGGCTGGGCGAGGCCCGGGCTTCGCTGGATGGATTCATTGACAGCATAATAGATGATCATATGAAGAAAAGGAAGTCAGCAAGTGATGATCAGGCCGGCGTGGATGATGCAGATATGGTGGATGAGTTGTTGGCTTTCTATAGTCCTACTGCTCATCATGACCCCAAAGTTTCCGACTCGTCTGAGGATTTGCACAACTCCATCAACCTCACCAGGAATAACATTAAAGCCATCATTATGGTAACATTAAATCTTAATTTCTTCTTTTTGGGAATTAATTATTATTTTCTTTTATTAATTAATTTATCCATAAATAAAATTATTATTATATTTTCTACATGTGGTTAGTGTTAGAAATAAAAATAAATTATTTAATTATGAAAAATTAAGAAGCGTCTTAATTATCGTGTAATTAGTGTATAATTTAAAAAAATTAATGATCAATCACACATACACTTGCTATGTCATTAATTTAATTCGACCAAATCTTGATCGAGTTAAAAATTTCCTACTATGGACTTATTCCTCATCATTCACTTGGATTTGGAATTACATGACATTGATATAGGATTAAAAGATCACAAATAAAGAGAAGTGTATCCATCTGAGTTGGTGGTGAACTATTAAATATATATATATAGAGAGACAGAGAAATACAATCGTGTGATAAATTAGTACTAGTTAATTTATTAATTATAGCTCATCATCATCATAATGTAAGTACAAAGACATGACTTGGATGATGATATATATATATATATATATAATATGAGCCAACGAATAATTTAATGTTGATTTCGTTATCCATCATAAAATATATATGAGTAAAAAATGTTTTTATTTTTTGGTCTTTCCTAGTGCTAAATAATGCTATTAAGAGATGAAAAAATGGAAGGTGAAGAAGAGTAGAAGAGATGAAAAAATGCCTTATTAGGTACATTTATTTCATTTTACATATAAGTTTCATGTGTATAAAATTTATTTTTAAATAATATTAATATCATAATATTTATATATATAAATAAAACATAAAATACAATAGAAACTAATTAATGCAATACATACTAAGTTTGAAGATCTCCCAACAATCCAATCCCCATATCAGCAGGAGCTTTTCTCAGCCACAATTTTCATCTTCTCTTTTATCTACTTATCTCTAAAAATTGTGGGCTTGGCTAAACGTACTAGCATATATATATATATATATATATATATATATATATATTCTTCTGTCCGAAATTCATCAGAAAATGAACTCATCATTTCATGTGTTTCACCATTTATGTACTTGGTTAATTTTGCAGGTCATTCTCCTTTCACCCGTAAATAATTTCACATGCATGTGTTTAATTACCTTACCTCATCTTATAAATATAATCATAATTTATTGAGTGTGATTGTCATCATGTCAGGACGTAATGTTTGGTGGCACCGAGACAGTGGCGTCCGCCATCGAGTGGGCCATGGCGGAGCTGATGAGAAGCCCAGAAGACCTCCAGAAGGTTCAAGAAGAGCTTTCCAATGTTGTGGGCCTCTCCCCCAATGTCCAAGACTCCCACTTGGACAAACTAATCTACCTCCGCTGCTGCCTCAAAGAGGTCCTCCGCCTCCACCCCCCCATCCCCCTCCTCCTCCACGAAACCGCCCAGGACGCCACCGTCTCCGGCTACCACATCCCCGCCAAATCACGCGTCATGATCAACGTGTGGGCCATTGGCCGCGACGAGAGCTCCTGGGAAGATGCAGACGAATTCAAACCCTCCCGTTTTCTCAGAGACGGTGTCCCCGATTTCAAAGGAAGCAACTTTGAGTTCATCCCATTCGGGTCGGGTCGGAGATCCTGTCCGGGCATGCAACTGGGCCTCTATGCCTTGGAGATGGCGGTGGCGCATCTTCTCCATTGTTTCACGTGGGAACTGCCTGATGGAATGAGACCACATGACTTGGACATGAGTGATGTGTTTGGGCTGACAGCACCGCGGGCGGCGAGGCTGGTGGCGGTGCCAACTCCACGGCTGCATTAATGAAACATGCATGGAATATTGGAACTCAGACGACTCCATCGGAAGTGTTCATATTTTCACAATTTCTCCATCTCTTATTTTGTCTTGTTTGTGTTGTAATAGTAATACATGTTTTAAATTTTTATGTCGTCCAAAAATATCAATTAGGGAAAGCTGAAGAAATAATTGATTCATGAGGATTGATGGAATAATGATGAGATACTCTTTCTCAATTTATTATTTTTCTTTTCCTTTTTGTTTTAATTTGTTTGTCTTTGGTGCAATTGTATGATGATATATTCTAGGCTATTTTGATTATATTTGGCATTGGAAAATGGAAATCAATTAGGTTAAGTATATGGTAAAATCAACTAGGAACATTAAGTAGTATATATATATGACATGACCATGACACCTATATATTTTGTATATTTTGTTGTACTGAATAATTGAAACTGCATAATAAAATCCATCCGAGTAATTTGATATCAAGTACAAGAACAATAAATGGTATTGTTTGATATTTACATGTCAATATTTACACGTATCGTATATATTAATAAGTAGTGTTAGCTACATTATAGAAAGTACTAGTGTCATATTGTCAATATCATAATTTAAAGCGAAATGACAAATAATGAGCTTCAAGTACTACATGACACATATATACCAACTACAAATTGATGTCTTAATTCTGTGATGGATTGAATTTAATGAAAGTGGTTCATATATATCTCTTCTCATCATTGCCATAATGTATGAGATAAAATGTATGCATTTTGATGTTGGTCGTGTTCTATGATTATGATTCTACTATATATCTCTTTTTTATTCCATCGAAAATCAATTTTATGGTAGAGACACTTGTGCCTTCCCCTCTGTACCTTTGCGATAATGATTCCTCTGCATTAAGACTTTTACACAATGATGTTGTCCATAGATCACTTGTGGATGGATAGCATATATTAATGAAACTTGTCCAATTTTTAATGTTAGAAGATTATGAGTTATTAATTGCTCCAAAAAAAAAGATTATAAGTTAATTAGAATGTGATGGGTGTTTGAAACCATAAAAAATAATTCCTACTAATATTTTTGTTAAAATGATGATCAGGTATGAATCCACAGAGATTGGTTATAAATCAATTTTTTCAAATAAAATAAAAAGAAGGGGGAAATTTTGTTTGAGTTTTAACTAAAAGATGAATTTAAACGAGATGAATAAATATAAGAGAAAGCTTTTCGGTTGAAGCCAAGTTCCTGCTTGATTTCACTATTGATCACTGATGCACAGATGACAATTGTTCAAACAATTTATAAATTGATTATGGTCATTGATACAACTTAACGACCGAACTTTTCCTTACCTTTACGTTGTCATTAACGACTATGACTTAATAAACTATGCTATGTTGTCATTAGTTATTGAACTAAATAAACAATTATGAATTTGCAAGTTCAATTGGCTAAGCAAATATTCCTGATGATAATGAATAATTGGTCATATCATTCATAAATCAGATCATTTGTGCTGAGAGCACAGAGGATAACATAAATATCTAATCAAATGAAAGTATAAAGTATGAATTAGATCTCATAATGTGTAGGAATCAAGCATTCACAATAACTTCAATTGAAAAATAAAAGAATTAGCCTAACATGCTAATTTTATTTTTTTTTAACGAAAATCCGCCGTTCGGGCGGGGGGTTTGGCAGGACCCCTACCTGTGTATTATCATAAAAGAGTCCTGTACAATTTTGAAAGAATCAAAAACTATACCTAGACCTCCCAAGTAGAGGATTAGAAAAACTTAATATTCGGCAGAAGACAATCTAGTCGTATTAAGGACGCTAGTTCCCTATCCGCACTCCTCATCTCGTGTGACTGCTGTTTGAGACACGCCTCATTCGCCAAAAAATCAGCTGGCTTGTTCCCTTCCCTGTAGATGTGAGAAAACCGCACCTGCAACTCCCGACAAAGAGATCGAAGATGCGTGAGGAGACCCTGTAGCTTCCAGTGACCCTTGCCGGTGCGAATAATTTGGAGGACGGCTTCTGCATCCACTTCCACCCAAAGGTTCCTGCAGCCCGTTTCCTTTGCCAATTGTACTCCCCTAACAACGGCCGTCAGTTCTGCGAAGGTGTTCGTTTGGACGTCCAGATGGTCAGAGAAAGCCACCACTAACCTGCCCCTGTCATTCCGGATGAGACCACCCGCCCCTAAGGGACCTGGGTTCCCCTTAGAGGCTCCATCGCAATTGAGCTTGTACCAGCCCACAGGCGGCCGAATCCAGCGCACAACCTGCGGCAATTTGGACCGCACCCGCGTAAACTGAAACCCCCACTTCGCAGCAACCTCTAAGTCACCTTGCCAACACGTGGCCGTGAAGCCATTCGCCTTATATAAGTGGGCCACATGCGCCAAAACACAACGGATTACTGATTGAGCGCAGAATCGGGCGGAATTGAACTTTGCTTCATTTTGCAGACGCCACAAGAACCAGATTACAAGGATAGGCACCAACAGCCGGACATGGCCACGCTGCGCATATGGAGAAGAGAGTTTCCATGCGTGCAGCATTATGGAGATGTGCTCTGTTACCGGCGGGACGAAGCCAAAGAGGGAGCCGAAGTACAACCACACAGTTCGGGCAGTGGGGCTGACCAGAAAAGGTGTTGTACAGTTTTCGAGTTCGAGCAGCACTGACACTTCGAGACAATGGGCAATCCTTTCTCCCTTAGCCGTTCGTCAATCGGAACAAAGTTGTGCAGTAGCCTCCACAGAAAGATGGACATGGACGGGGTAATAATCGCATGCCACAGGTCACTGAAAAGAGGTCGTTTAATCTGCCCTGTCCGAATCACCTCCCAAGCTGAATTTAAAGTGAACGAACCGGAGGGGCTCGGTTTCCACCAAGGCTCATCAACCCCTGCTGTGTCTAGAGGGACCGCAGCTACCTTCACTACCAACTCCGCAGGCAACACTCGACTTAGCTTGGCTACGTCCCATGCGCCCTCATTCCAGTAATAATTAACGCGCTCATGATGGGAGAATGGTGGCAGCAGGAGCGAGGCCAGGGACCCCTCGATCAACCATCTGTCATGCCAGAAGCATAGATCACCGCGGCCCAACGACCAGAAAATATTCTCCTCCGCGATATAACTTGCCAACCGCATTCGACGCCATTGGGCTGACCCGGTCGAAGTGACCCGGGTGGATGCCTCGCACGATCTCTTGCAATATTTGTGACGCAGGACCTCCGCCCATAGGGAAGAGCCCGTACGGAAGCTCCACCATAGTTTAAGTGAGAAAGCTGCAGTCATATCCATCAAGCAACGCACACCAAGACCCCCTTCTGCAACAGGGTAGCAAAGGCGAACCCAAAACGACCAATGGAGCCGTTTAGTCGTCCCCGACGAGCCCCAAAAGAACCTGTTCAGCATTCTCTCAAGTCGGGTGATTACAGCCTTGGGAGCTTTGAGGACGGCCAAGAGGTGTATCGGTATTACAAGAAGCACTGATTTTATCAACTGAAGACGCCCCCGGTATGAGATGAGTTTTTTCTCCCAACCCCCAATTCTTGCAGCCACTGACGCAATCAAATCCTCAAAATACTCCACTTTCTGGCACCCAATAAAAATCAGGACCCCAAAGTACCGAAAGGGAAATGGCCTCAGAACTAGCAGGTGTAGCCTAACATGCTAATGGAAGAACACATAGAAGAAAGGTGGAATTCCATTAGAAAATCAGCACTAAGTAAAAGACGAGATGTCTTGACAAATGAAAAAATATCTATTTATATTATTGGGAAAAATGTAATTTTGGTCCAGTAATATAGGGGTAGTGGTATTTTTGGTCTAAGGCCAATCCAAAATAGCATTTTAGTACTGTAATTTTAAAAAACTGGCAATTTTAGTCCACGAAACCCTAATTCCGCCGGAATTAGTCATATGGGGTGCACGTTCCCTAAAAAAATTGGGGATTTTTCACCATCCGACCAACAATGCTTACATGGATTAAAAGAATTGTTTTTTTAACACATCATCAGTGCCACATAATGCAGCATTGGATCCTTGTATTCCACGTAAGCATTGCTGGCCGAATTGTGAAAAATCCCCAATTTTTTCAAGGCACATGCACCCCATGTGACTAATTCCGGCGAAATTAGGGTTTTGTGGACTAAAATTGCCAGTTTTTTAAAATTACAGTACTAAAATGCTATTTTGGGTTGGCCCTGGACCAAAAATGCCACTACCCCTATATTACTGGACCAAAATTGCATTTTTCCCTATATTATTAGCATCCCAATGAACATGAACACAAAAAGTAGGGTGGATACATGATTGTTTTTACCAACTAATTAAGTCAATTACTTGATTCTAGCAAGTTTCCTAAACAAAAGAGTTTCCTGAAATTGATGCAACAATCACTCTTGATTCAAAAGCAAAAATCGCCTTTCTTTTTATTTGCAGATTCATCTGTTGCGTTAAGCGCGTGGGCACATCTAACCGAATTTGTTGTGCCATAATTTCCTGCTTTCCCAAAATTGTCATCAAGTGGCACTTTTCATCTGAAAATTAATGTCATCTTGCTTTCCATTAATTCTTCCATGCTGAAAATGTAAGAATATCTTATGATTAAGAGTATTTAATACTTGTAAGAAGACATTATCATAAAAATGTGGCAGATTATACACTTATAAGAATGAGTTGTGGAAGGAGGGAGGTTCAATTCTATTATCAGCACATGCATGCACAGTATATATAGAGAGTCGTGTGGGTAATTGTAATTGCTCTAGCTAATGAATCATGATCACGATACATATTAATGTAGGGTATCAAGTTGAGATGGAGATTATATATATTGATAGCTCATGATGACCTTTTGTTTCCTTTGGTAATTCGAACAATATTTATTTATAATATAATGGCATCATGATGCGCATTTGTGTTCACCATTGAACGTCCCCATCTATAATATATATTCGGACAATCAAAGCTATATATGATTGAGGATATATATATATATATAGCTAATTAATTTCAGCTGATGAGATCAAAGTTGATTTTTTATCTACCTAGCTAATTATATATTAACCTCATGAGAATAATCACACTTACAAAGTTAATTGGGATATATATTATCAATCATGATCTCATGATTACTAATTTTGTACTCCAACCAACGTAACCACTACAATCTTGATTTCTCACTAACCTGAAGCTGATTGAAAACGAATGCATGGGGATTTGCAACTAAAGCAATTAATTATTACCTTCTTCCCCACTCTCATAACTCTGATGTACTGTATAGATGTGCATGTTAATTTGGATTAATTTGAGAAGAAAATATATATAATGATTGATGAATATATATTAATTTGATGATCATTTCTCCTTTCAGGGTTTACAATGTAAAAGAAAGATACAAGTTCCAAAGATTTAGGAATTGAGTTTAATTACTAAGTCCAAAAAAACAAAAGGCATGGGAAATATATATTAATAAATCTTGTGATTCTAAAAATATGAGTTTGTGAAACAAAGAATAGAAAAAATAATTTTTTCTATAATAAGCAAGCAGAAGCAGTCGTCCCGTCCCAAACTTCACATGTATTGTCTATTTTTGGACATTTCCGAATTGAAATCAAGTAGAAGTAGTGGCCAGTGGGTTCTCATCTGTTTTGTTTTATTTTTTGTTTTTCTTGGTTTATATGTATCTGTATTTATTCATATTTGTTTGGTACGCCTTAATTAAGATGCAGCTCTGACTCTGAGCCAGTAGCTACTGGTGTTGGTCTGAAGGCTTTTGTATTAAGTATTTGGCCCATATATACAAAAACCATTCAATGCCTTTTGTCCTCTTTTTATTCAGTAGCGAAGGCTGTATAGTGTATGGTAAACCTACACTTGCCAACATCCATTCATTAAAAAGTTGGTTATTAAAAACCCAGAATATATATATATATATATATATATCTTATTTAGTAAATACCCTTAAGACCCCTCATCTCCCGATTCATATGTAGAATAGAATGGGAAACTTGCAACTTTGTCCCCCACCCAATCCTTCATGTGTGAGTGTGAGTGTCATGAGCTCAATCCTCCTTCATCGGTCTTACATCCAACAAAGTCCCCTCCTCCTTGGCCGGTCTTACATCCAACGCTTGCATACGGATGATGTTATCTTTAGGTGCCTTAATTGAGCAGGATGGCAGTAACTTCATCATTAACAAATACAAACTCAAGAATACATATACGGACAGCATTCCTGAATAGACAATAACTATATATGAAATATGCTTTGTCCAAAGTGATAGTAAAAGCTATTTATTAAACAACGATTCAACAGTGGACTAAATTAGCTATCCATTGCAGAATCCTTACATCAATTCAGTGTTGGAAAATATGGATGCAACTACCCAGACAGACCAACCCAGTCCCAACTAAGTGTAAACATATAGACGCCAGCCCACTTGCAACGATAAAAATTCAGTTGTCAACTGCTTTATGCGAGGGAGGTTGGGATCAAAGAATTATTTGATCGACTTGGTTGTACTGTTACTAATGTCAGAAATTTTGCTTTCCTCCGATCAGATGTTAAGGATTTTAAACACAAAAATCAGTCTAAAATCCTTTCTTCTGGAAAAACAACAACTAAATCTAGACGCTGCTTACATCAGAATGCGGATTGCCGCCAGACCAACAGCAGAAACGGAGGCAAGTGTACCTATGCAATACTTAATAACATCGTACTTTGCTGCCTCCAATTGTGCCCGCAATTCATGAATTTCCTGAGATTGCATAACAGAAAAAGATTTTAATGAAATGGATTTTCAAATGTACAAGTTTAACGGATACGTATGTATAATATATACACTCACTCGATCAAGTTTGTTAGTGAGGTTAGTGGTTTCTTGATTTTGGTTGTTAAGCTCATCCCGAATTCTCCTGAAGGTGTGGGGGAAAAACAAAAAATGTAAGTAGACAAGAAAGAAGGGGCATGCAGAATTCTTAGTCTGTAAGCATTATATGAGTCTTCTTTTTGTATAAATTTCTGATAGTCACCAGACGACTTACCCCTTTTCAAGATTAAGATCCAGACGCTGCCCTGCTGTAACTTTGTCGATTTCATACCTGAAGATTAGATATATTTTTTACTGTCATTCAGAATTAACAATCAGGGAATGTACGAGACATGCATTTTATTTCTTACAGACCTTAGCTCACTACGCATCTTCTCTATGTCACTCTTGAGTTTTTCTGTCTCATGTTGCAGTAAAGAAAAATGGTGCCCCTGCATTTGTCATCAAATGAACTTGGCATGACTCTCACCATGAATACGAGTGGCTCCACACTTTGAGCACTCAGAGAAATAATTACTAATATAGAACATATTAGAAAGCAAATAGCAAGGATGAACAGCCATTTTGCATTTTCACTGTTTGGAAAAAACAAACAATAGCAAGCAAGAAAACAAATATCCTCTTTCAGTTTTCCTAATAAAATTGATCAACCGTGTCAAATTATGGTCTTCAATTAAGTTCCAAATTTGCTGCAAAAGTTAGGATTACATATGCAAAGGGGAAGATACTCATAAAATGGTAAAAGCAAATGGCGCACTTTGCACATCCTCACTCGATTGGAAAGAATCAAAAGAAATAGAAAGAATGGATATTTGATCAATAGATTTCCCAAAACAAACAAAAAGGAAACTGAAGATCATTCGCTATCTGGCACTTCTCAAACGAATGGTTCCCCTAAACTTACTTCTTGAGGAATTCTATCACATGTAATAAGCATGGAGATGAATATTTCCAACTGGGCTTTCAATAAGATCGATAGCCAATAATGCAAGCAACTAGATTCAAAGACAATTTTTTTATGATAATATGTCGGGGAATAAATGAGTTAATATATGCAATTCATTATGTTAACTCTAATACAAGAGAAGCAAGTTTCAAGAATCATATACAGTCAGGTTTTATGAAAGACCAAGTTCGACTAAATTTAACAAAGGTTACTTATAACATTTTTCCATGCACTTTCACTAAAAAGTGCTCATATCTCCACCCAAAAATTTCCCGCTTCCATTTTTTTGTATACCCCAATAAGTGTAGGATGGAACAGCTAGAGAGCAAGGAATAAGCTTCAGAATGTTATCGCCCCGTCGGAAATTCTAAACCTGGTCCATCCCTCTGGAACATATCCCAAAATTAATGACATTTTCTAAATATAGTAATTCTGTAATAGTCAAATTCATATGAACGACATTTGATCACAGATCAAGGACAAAATTTGAATCCATTCTGTAACTCCATATATAATCTCAGTACTGTAGAGGGAGACAGTATTTCTTCATAATTATTCAGTCCTTAAAGCATAATACCACTCAACAAAAAACCAGCTGCCCTTAATACATTTTGAGCATAAATTCCAACTAACACTACTAATAAATATGCTGAACATGTAACGAGTAGATATCTTCACATGCTAAACTACCTCAAGAATGACAGAAACTCCAAACAAGAAGCAAAGCCTCGAACAAAGAACATGAGTTATTCCATACCTGAGAACTCTTAACTTCAGTTTTGAATTTGGACAAATTGGATTCCTGTGTCATCTCACTCTACCAAAAGAAAAAAGAAACAATAAAATGTCCCTTTCAATAAAGCATTTCAAACATTGAGATAAACAATAAAGACAAAGAACCAAAAAGGGACTCACTTTCTGCATTTCAGCTTTGGAAACGAAGGAATAAGAAACATTCTCCAAGCTGTCATTCAAAACTTCCGTCATAGCCGCCGTTATCGCCTCCGCTTGCTTCGACGGCACGCCCTGCGCTTCTAATCTTCTGACCTAATTGATTAAGTAAGCGAAACGTCATTGTTTAAGCAACAAATAATGAATGAGAGTCGAATTCCAGTTGAAATGCAAAGTGATTACGAGGGCCAAAGTGTCGACGAGGAAGAGGCGTTTGCCGTTGGATTTAACAAGGTCGGAGATGGGTCTGGAGCCGAACCGGTTGGGGCCACACATCTGGGTTCCGAACAGCACGGCCCGCCGACAAGTCGCCGCAGACGCGGCGGCCATCAGATGTTACTAAATGATCGATCTTTGGAAAAAAAAAAACTAATAAAAGTTCGGACAAGGAATCGCGTATAGACAGCTGGGCCTTGGTTTGCACTTTGCACCAAAAATAAATAAAGGATTGCTGCTGATGTTTGCGGCCAATCAAATCAAGAAAAGGGACTCCATGGATTTTAATTTTATGGATTGGCGAATTCAAAGAGGGGAAAAACCAATTAATTGTGAAGCGTCAAATTATTCCAAAAAAAAAAAAAACAATTGGAAATGGAAAAAGAAGAAGGGTATATTAACATAACACAATACCGTCCACCGTGGGGCTCGAACCCACGACCACAAGGTTAAGAGCCTTGCGCTCTACCGACTGAGCTAGACGGGCATCTGATACATGGTGGATGGCACATGATGTTGATCCAAACAATACCGCCATCTTGCGGTTGGTATCGTCTTTTCCTCGTCGTTTGTCTTTTCTTATATTTTTTAACTTGGTTTTTTTCTTCAAGAATGTGCTGTTAATAATTTCGTTATTTGGGGCTTAAATTGATTTTATAACGCAAGCCCTAGTTTATTTTATTGTCAAATTTGTATGAATTTGAGCTGCTAATTCTGAACTTGAGTTGTACATTGCAACTTGTCCAAATATTTCCCACGTTACTAATCATTACATTCATATTTCTTACTCTCCTAAAATCAATGTTACATTAATGTATTTTCTTCTTCTTCTTTTGATGGGACTTTGGATTTATGGAAATTTGGGAATAAGGGCTTTGAAACAGCAGGACATGGATGGACATCTCTCAGTTTTCAGAGGTTGCTAGAAAGAATGTCAATTTATTTATTGTTCCTCTGGAAAACAAAAAAAGACTAGTTTATTCCACAGATTCATTCAGCACTTTGGTCACCTCTGATGTGCATCTTCCCCTGTCACTCATACCCAAACCATCTCTATCTGCCTTTGTTTTTCGCCACATAAAATAGATAATTCATATTAACACCAAGTGTCTGTGTCTGTGTGTGACGTCCCTCATAAAATTCATGCAAGATTCAATTTCAACCGTCCCCATCTTCTTTGATTTTTGCAGCAACTGGTACTGGATCATATTCTAATATTATGATTTCGCAACTTTTTGGTTGAAAACAGGATAATGAATATCCAGCTCAAGCTGATCCAAGATGACTTGGCTGCCCCAGAGGTAACAGGAATGACCCTCAATAATATCACTCACGTCAACCTGTTACATTCCATAAACCAAATGGGTTAAAACTTCGCACCAGGCCTACTACATACTATATTTAAATGAAACTATGAAGCATTCATCGGAGTTGCAAACACATTTTACATTTTCAATCCCAGCCACGTCGATTGCCTGAATTCCCGCCAATCCTTCAGTGAGAAGACTGTTCAAATATAAGACATAGTCGTGACGTAAATCAAATATATTTCAACTCAAATAAGACTGGATTTTTCCACTTAAGCATCCTGCAACATTTTTGGATGGTGGTGCAAACAGTTGATACCTTGCACGAAATGCAATTCCAAGCATCCAATCCTTTGTAGAATAAGCATTCACGTATCTCCCAGCCACTACCTGCACAATATATGTGGTTCACTTGAAACTATATTCAGGCACAAATGGTGACAGATTTCTAGTAGCAAAATTTCATTCAATAAAATAGGTGACACAACTACCTTTCGAGTAGCTTCCCAGTTCACGTCTTTAATTGCCACAGGAGCTCCAAGAAGAACCACTCTTTCCACAATTCCAGCTGGTGAAAATCAAGAAAATGATTAGTTTTTACAGCCAACCAGGATAAATAGCCGAATTCCTAGAGATTCAATTAGAATGGTTGATGGCAAGGTCTCCAATGAAGAGACTGCTTAACACAAAGTTGGAATAGCTAAAAATCAAAGAATGTAGCTATAGTAGCTGTTGTGATGTCTGAAGTTTGAAACATGAAATAAGAAAACGAATGAATGCCTGAATATGAATTGAGTCAACAGAAGATAATCAGGTCAACCATCACCAAATAGTGAAATAAATGTATGCTTTCCCAGATTCACTTTTCCTTTTTAGCATCCTCTGAAAGGGTAACCTTACCATTAGCTTCCTCTTCAGCCAAAATCTGGAGGCACTCGAAGATTACCCTTGCTCCAAGTGAGAAACCTACAAGAGTCACAGGCCTTGGAAATTCGCAGACACCAATACATAAGAATTGGAAGAAGTGAATCAACTACAACTCTGCTGAATTCAATAAAGTATACAATTTAGAAATTTACCTATGCCCTTGTAACCCATTCAGTAATGCTTCTGCAAGCAGTTTTCCTGCCTTATCAGACCTACAGAGTAGCAGCAATCACAGGCATAAGCCTTTCCTGAAAAAGGATCGTAATGATAGAAGGATATGTATTCTGTCTGTCCCAATTGAAGTATCCAATTGACCAGGCACTGAATTGAAGTTTTAGATGAAAGTTGAAAAAGTTCAAGCTTCTGTGTAATTTTACACTTGTCCTTCAAAAAAGTGGTTGAGGGTAACTTCTTTAAGTGCTCTAGTACTTCTGAAAATAAAATTTTCAATTTAGAGAATAGAATCTTATTTGAGACATCCTGAAAAGAGAGCTTTCATTTTCAAACAGAGGAAGTGTAACTTCAGACACTATGCATATATACATACATGAGCTAGGGCTCAAACTGCACGCCCCCCACCCGCACCCACTACACCTTACCACACCTGACAGGAAAATCAATCTGGAAAATATTTCAGCACAAATATTCATTCTTTTCTTACTTGGACAAATATTCAGGTTCTGCAAATATTTTCTTGTGGAGAGCTTCTACAAAGTTCTCACTACTGACATATTTCTCAGAGACAAGAGAAAAAGGAGAACCTGTCAATCGCAATTGTCCATTTGCTATCGATAAAATCAGTAAGAGAGAGTAATGTTGCTGGCCAAGCTAGTGCTGCCGTAAGAGTGCCTAATACAGTCATCATCGCACCTTGCTTCATCATCTCCCTGGCAATGCCTGCAGGACAAAAGTGATCATATCTATTTCATTGAGCAAGTTCCAGTTCACATAGCTTATTGCATTATATTCAGTTTCATAAACAAAATCCTTTACTTGAAGTAAGCCAGTCTTGAATAGCAGTGCTTACAGCAATTAGATGCTTGGATTCCCACTGCAGTGCATACCTAAACAAATTTTAAAGGTAAGCTTAACAGCATCAAACAGTTCAAGAGAGCAGTAAAACCTCTTCCATCACTCGCAGTGAAATCATAAAACCTGAGAGAAGTTCGCTACCTTTCCAATTTATCATGTTGTTCTTCCCAAGGTCTAATAAAATCTTCTTCCTCAAAAACAAACCCTGATACTGAGATCTCAACAGCTAGCCGCTGACAAGAAAATTATAATGAGGGGAGCTACAGCACAAATGGGGCACGCAGTGAAAAGCAAATGTTTCAGCTTTTATATGAAGGTCGAGATAAGGGACTGGTGTCACGAACTCATGTAAAAAGACAACAGAATTAGTACGAAATTACAAAGCCGTTTACTTTATTTTTCTTTACTTGTAAACTATGGGAAGCCCAAAAACTCACTCCTTGGTTATGATTTTCCCCTATAGCCTTGAACTCAAATTCATCAACATCACCAATTCTCCTAGCCATTTTGCTCCCTGTTAGTCCAGCTCCAGCGGCTGCTTCAATTGCGGAGTCAGTGGGATATCAAGATGGATGGCCAAAATATAAATAAAAAAATTATTGGCAAATGTAAAGAGCTAATTAGGTTTGTTATTTAGCAGCATGAAAGCATAAAGTTAATAGCTATTCCTGTATACGAGGAAGATGAACTCCGAAAATCTGTTAAAGTTACGAACAAATATCCTATAATACACCTTGTACTTACCACCAAAAGAAGCTGCAACTGCAACAGAACCTGCAACACTTCCAGCAGCACTAGCAACAGCAGCAAAGCCACTTGCCCCAATAACAGGAATAATAGTCCCCAGTGTAGGTGCTAAAGCACCAAACCCAGCAGCTATTGCAGGAGCAGCTAAACCTGGTTAGGAGAGTTAAATAAATCCAAAAATCAAAACACCATCCTACCAAGAAGTCCCAACATTTGCAAAAACTTGTTTGCAGACATACCCATTAATGTAACATAACAAAGACTAATAAAGAGTGGCATACCTCCAGTAATTGCCATCAAGGTACCTCCAGTTAACGCAGCAGCACCAATAATACCTCCACGTTTCCACTTAGCCCATGTGCTTTCTGGAGATCCACCTTGTTCTTTGGATTCCTCCTCCTTCAGAAGAGCCATTGCAGAACAAGCAACCATCGTTTCAATGGCTTCCTGCAGAAGTATCATATCTTTTCAGAAGATCAATGATGATAATCATGAGAATTATAGAAAGTTAGCAAATCAAAGACCACCTCAACTGCATATACTGCTCTTGCTTGGAGATAAAGAAATGTACATGAAATAGGTGAGAGTTCCCAAGATCACATTGCAAGGGATCAATGTTCTCTTCCTTCAAAAGGGAGATCATAATACCAAAAGACCATAAAACAACCACATCCTTGAAAAGAAACTACAGAGACACAATATAAACAGAAAACACATTAAGACATTATTTCCTTATCAAGCAGAGTTTTCACAATGAGCATGGACTTCTGTTTTAATCCAGAACAACTGAAGGGGGCAAGAGAGATTTCACACCAGCAATGTCAGCTGCAACGATATTTTTATATGGGGAAAAAATGGGAATAGAATCATAAATTTCTCAGGTTATAACAGTTATACATAAAGAAATGACCCACAAAGATCGTATTGCTAGAAAATGTTCCAAAAGAAACTCAAACATATGCATATTTGTACCATTTTCATCCACTTTATATCAAACCAGGCTGCTAGCAACCTCAATGCCGTACGATGTCTAGCATCATATCCCTTTCTTCTCTTGGTAGATTTCTTACTGTCTTCCGGGGTATCTGCCAGACAAGCTGAAAGAAGCTGATATAGAACTGTCACTTTTCTCGGGTAACTAAGCATTGGTGCCTCTTCCATTTGTTTCCCATATGATTCAAACATGGGTTTCCGGTGGGCTTGCTCAGCAATAGATTTAGTAGTATTAATTTCTTGCTGAGAATTATCAGGTATATTCTGTTCTTCGGATTTTGCTTCCGGAATTGTCTCAGGAGGGGGAAACTTCTCACGGCAGGCCTGCTCATATTCCCGTTGTTTTTCCTTCTTGGAATCATACTCAGCAGGAGTTTTTTCCATTCTCAAAGACACAGCATCAATACCATTAGCCACAGAAACTTCTTTCTCAGCAGCTTCTGATGACATTTCACCACTTTCATCCACAAGTAATCTTAGGAACTGAAATAAAGAAGGATCCCATAATTAGAGATCATATCCTTAGCTGCACGGATCCCTAGCATGGAGAAGATACTGGAACTGCAGAATATTCAATAACCTCATAACTCTACAAGAACTAAAAGAAGGCAGTATGAACACTGAGATTTGTAAAGAAAAGCCATGCGCAGCCTAGAATTTTAAACAGAAAGAATTGATTAAGGGAACATTTGTCAGATTAAGTTCCCGAAAGGATAAAACTTTACGTGACAACCCAAATGAACCAACGTTGGACATAGGCCATTTTCCACTAAGTTATAAATCGGTAAGCTTATTTGTCCAAAGATGCAATAAACTGCATTCTAGATCCTACTTACCGCATGATCCATCCATGTTTATTAGCTGAAAAGCAAATCATCCATCAAAACCTTCAAAGGCAAAAGAAAGAGCAGACAAAAACGAAGAAACTAAAGAACTAACCGCTCCAACATGACGCTCCGCTGATGAATGTGTCGCAGTTTCCTCCAATCCAGCCCACTCTTTGCTATCAATCTCTAGAAACCTATAATTGTAAACGAATGATGAATCAACATATTTCTGTCTTACATATTTACGTGACTCCCCCTTTAACTAATGATTGAAGTGATAGCTAGAGACACATGCATAGAAAAAGGAATGATTAGTACTTGAAGACGGGGCGAAGGAGGCCGGAGGATTGATCCGCCCACGGGTGAGGATCTTCGGATACGGAGTCGGCGGTGCTACCACTGGCACTGGAGACGCTTTCCTCGGATGGGTCGGGGTCGTCGGGGGCGGAGGGGAGAAAGCTCAAAGGGAGAGTCTGGTGGATCTGGACCTGGTGCAGGGCAATGGCGAAAAGTGCCCCCGAAGCGTATTTTTGCTTCGGCGTTAGCATCGACGTTGATGATGACATTTATCTTTTTCCCAGTTCAAAATTAGCATGGAAAGGTGGGGAGACTCTACAATGATCATAAAAATGAAGATGATCAAAACTATGGGAACAATTCAGAGAGATGAATCCATCATCATCGATTAATAATCATCAGCAGCTTTCTTCTTCTTCTTCTTCGGTTCAATTCTTATGGCGGTTGATTCAGCTGAAACAACAAATGAGCTACGACGCCGTATATATCCAAGTTTTCATGCATATGAGATTAAAAACTAAATATATATATATATATATTATAATTAGAATTTAAAGTAAAATTATCAAACTAAATAGAGAAATCAAATATGTAAATGTGTGTGTGGAATTTCAGCAACCGCTTCACCCTGACTGACATGCATATTAATTGTAGCATCCATCATATAAGATCATAGTCTTTGTTGAAACCATTATTATTTATGTTCATGTTTGTTTTCAATAAACAAATTTTAGAGAGGGGAAAAACCCAATTGGCCCTCAAACTGTAAATGCCAAAGATGCATCACGCAACACAAAAATAATTTTGAATAACTTATCTCTAAACGACTTAAAAAGTAATTACTTGAATTATTGCTGGGTAAACAACATGCACCCATTAATTTTTTTTTTTACTCAAATACACTAAAACCTACAGAGATTACTCTCATAATTAATTATACAAAAATTATCTGCACGACATTGTCTCTGTAACTTAAACATCAAGGGTGTAGGTAATCACAGAATGCTCCTTTCTTGCAACGACCACTCTCATAGAATTTGCATACTCTTTGCCCTTTTGGAAGAGGCCTCGAATATCCTCCACCACCGCCGTACGGTGCCCTACCCCAAGGTGGCCTGCCCCTTCCGAACCCCGGCTCGCCACCTTGATAACCCCACTCCCTGGGGCTTGTAAACCTCTCACCACCGAATTTACGCTGGCTGTCCCATGGTAGACTCCCACTAATAGGACCGTGATTTAGGTTTGGATTTCCCCAGGTTGTACCTGGATTTGTACCCCAACCGAGGTTATCCATTCCCTGACCAGGTCCGCACAAGACGAGATTAACGTTACCCTGCACAGTCACCAGATTAATATTACCTTGCACCGTTCCCCAGCTAGGATCCATGGATTCTGAGCCCATTCCTGGAGCCATTGCTGCACCAACCATATCTTGGTTCATGTTGTTTCCTGCAGGCGGATGAAATTCTGAACCTGCTTCTGCTGTGTAAACTGGAGCATTGGTTTCTCCCATGCTACTTCCAGATGAATGCACACCTGACCTACTGAAAGAATCGAGAGCATCAATTGGAGGTGATCCAGATGGTTTACGTAGAAAACCAGACTGGCAATTCAATTGTATCTCACTGCTGGAGCTCAAGGCGTCACTTTTTCCAGGATCACGTGTAGGACTGAAATCTTCAATAGAAGTAAAGCAGTCATCTTTCCTATCTTGACTTAATTCCTTGGCAAATTTCATGGCTGAAGTAGGTGAAGGCAAGCCCCCTTGGGATTCCATTGCATCAACTTCAGCCAACAAATCTGATACTGATTCCTCACCCAGGGCATCAAACTCAATTGGCTCGTTTATCATTGCCAGCCAATTAGGTATATTTGATGTAGGGTGGGACGGAGAAACATGAGTAAGTTGGAAACTATCTGAAGTCCCGACATTGTCATTCGTAACTTCAGGAGGTTTCAAAGATGATGCAGCGCCAAGATCACAAATCCAATCCTGCCCCGAAGGTTTTGCCGTTGTAGGGGAATACCATTCATCAGCTACTTCAGGAAATCGAACACCACCAACCACCAGATTAGATGCACTGCCCCAGCTAGGGCCTGAATTTGGCACAGGAAAGTTTAATAACCGAGATTGTCTAGTCTCACTGGCCTGACCTCCTTGTTCTTCATTGTTAGACCTCGGTGCGGGGCTTAGAAGCTCCAGGATAACAGAGTTTTGAGTTGGCACATTTGAAGATGCAGACTGCTGCTTCCCAGTGGCCTGAATTTCCCCAGTTCTTCTAGGACTAAGCAGATCAGAGACATCTAGGATCCCATCCTGTTTAACTAAATCAGGCAACTTGGACACAGGTTCAAAAATAGAGCTAGATTCTATATCATTCAAGCTCAAATCAATAGGTAAAGATCGCAACTTTTCTTCAGAAGATTGGACTGCTTGATTCTGATTATCAGTTTTATTGTGAAGCCCATGACCGGTCGTCTCATTTTGAGTTGCTCCACTTGATTTCTTCTCAGTATTTTCTTGGCCTCTGTTGAAGTTATCACTCTCTTGGACTCGGTCAGGTAGAGCTACAAACATCTGGCCAGGTCTTGATGAAGGAAGCGAACTATGTGCTGGGACACGGTCGGCGGTAGAATTATTATCCTTCAGCAAATCCCAGCATTGCGGCCAGGAGGGCTCGTCTGCCCTGACAGGTACACTATTGTTGTCGGACAAAACACTCAAATTATTACTGCAGGCCGCGCCTGCTGGTTTACTATCTGCATCATTCTGGTTTATTGTTTTGCTTCCCCCAGTAGCGCTATGTTCCTGTGACTCTGAAGAACGGTTATGTGGCAACTCTGATGCTCCATGGAATTTTCCATTCAAAGCATGAGTAAGAAGTAACGAGTCGAATAGCTCATGATTCGTCCATATCCTCATATCAGGCGGAAATAGTCCAGTTGTACTCCATTGACGAAGATGCATCATGGAAAATGGTCCTTGGATTTTACCATTAGGATCACGATAATGCCACAATTTCTCAGTTTCAATATTATTAGTAGCCAGCGTCTTTCCTACAGAGTCAGCTGCAGTTGAAGTTTGCATTTCAGACCTTAGCATGGCTTGCTCATCCCTACCACCAGTTGCCGAGTTAGTAATATTGACTTGATTCGAGTGTTTCTCAAGACTATCTGGCCCACTTGCATTTATATCCTTAGCGATCCTATTCTCTGTCCAGGTAGATCCTTCTTCTTTAGCTGAGGAAGTGTTTAATGCAAAAGTCTCTGATTAAATTAATGTGGATCCAACTTTCAACATAACTAACAATATGTTAAGTTAAAAACTCCACCTTTTGGATCAGGAGACATGGGCTTCTTTCCATTTTGAGGAGATCCCGAGTATCTTGGCCTGAGATTTTCATCTGCATAATATGATCAGCATCACTTAGAGTTCTAATAATAAAACAAAAGCAAATGAAAGAACTGATGGGAAGACAATATCCAGGACCACCAAGCCTCATGATGGATATACCCTTTTTACTGTTATCTGCACATCTGGTATGTTCTGATTCATAGTTTACACTGAGTTCTGGATCAGCATGTATCTCTGGAACAGAAGAGATTGGGTGCTGGCTCTCCTTAGGTGACTTTAGCAGCTGTAATTTGGCCGCATATTCTCTGAGCGTGATACATGTCAAGGAACAAGCAAAATGTGCAAGGTCTACCATCAATGCATAATGCTCATATGTCCATAAACCTCTGTCACACATGATTTAAAGATAATTGTTTAATCGGGCACTCATGAGAAATCGTTGAACAAGTTATTTTCTTAATTTGAGAAACCACTTTCAGCAACAGGGTATCATGTTGGCTAGTAAAAAGATGAAAATCATTCAAGTAGATTCTTTATTTCTTCAAGAGTGATACAGTTTTGATGATAAGAACAATCGCAAAGCAGCTTCACCTTTAAGCAAGAAAATCAATGTCTTTCTACAACAAATCTTGAGGCATCAAATCTTACCATGCCACATGTGCTTTGATAAGTGCAATAAAACTAAAGAAAGGATATTCATCGTTTCGCCCTCTATCACTAGATTGATCCCGAAGATAATTTAGCCGCAAGATCTCTGCCTCCAGCCACTATGTTTAGAATTATAGAACATCAAAACCAGAAGAACCATAAAAGTAGGATCTGAGAAACTCCAAGAACTGAAAAAAAATGAGGTGCCGATGGTACTTGATTACTGCAGGAAAAATTTGCTGCTACTTATGCACTAGATTTATTTCAGGCAGATAATAGTTAGCAAACTCACATCATTGAGCTTAACCGATTGGAGGGCCATAGCTTTCTTCTGCAACTCACCCTACGGACATGCATAAGTATCAGGAAACAAATGCATATGTATTTTAGGCCAAACTCTGAAGTAATGTCATATCGAAGACTTACCAGAGTAAACTGTTTTAGAAGTCCGCATCTAATACTTTGATGCAACTGTCTGCATTCCTCCTGAATGTGAAAATACATTATTAGAGGATAAAATGGACTAATTAAAGAAATAGATAAATATTGAATTCATGGCTGAACTACTGGTCTCAGCATATCACCTCCTTGCAGTAGCATTACTATTGTAAAACCCAGTTTTCATCTGGCATATATTCATAGCTAAGACTGTTTTGTTTTATTAGGAAAACTTAGGAGCAAACCAAAATTTTCCACAATATGATCTTGGCATAAAAAATATCATTGATTCGCAAATAATATATTCATCTCAACAAATTAAAGAGTATGAAAGTACTAGTACAAATTGTAAGGAGAGCAAGCCGGACAATCAAAGATCACTAAGTAAATATGTTTTGATCAAACTATGTAGAAGATCACAAAAATGTATTTCATCAATGATGGAGGAATTACAGAATTCCTGCAGCGCTTAGTGAGTTTCGGAAATCAGCAACATATTAAGCTATTTTTGCTCTAAATATTTTAAGAAAAGATAGCGTGATAAGAATGTAAGGTTGCTTTCCAGACACATAATAGTCAAAAAGAAAGCACAAGAGATAATTAAGAAGCGCTGAATTCTGTATCTCGAGTTACCTCAGTGAACTCTTGATTTGAGATAGCAGCAATTGACACAATCTCTTTTCTGTCTAAATTTAAAACTTCAAGCATCAAATCTGCTGTCCTATCACCAACTTTATATGGCGCAGCCACCTTAATAGTCCCTGAATTACAGATATGAATATCACCAGTTCGGGAAATGATGCAAGAATAGAACAGTGAAAAATAGATGTATTAAGTTGGAAAAAGTGAACAAGTTAAACATGCATTGATAAAATTTGTGGAAGTATACCTACAACTTGGACAAGCCTGTAAATATCTGGCTTCTGATCCTCACTTGATATTCTGATTCTCACAATTGACCCAACAACCTTATCATGGAAGTTCTCCTTATCTTCAATGAGATTCTCCATCAAATTACGCCGCAAATAGATCAAGTTAATATTATGAACGTCAATAGCAGCATATTCACTTAAATTACGCTGGGGTGCTCTCTCTTCACTCCTTTTAGTTGCCCTTTGCTTTTCACTGTTCATCTGAGTCAACGGGTCAAAATTATTTCCATCCACCTCCATGTCAGTTGAACTAACAAATCCAGCCGGAATAACAGGACTGTTCCCAGTATCCTCCTTTATAAGAAAGTGAGATTCCAGAAGCTTTAGCATCTCAGTGTGATCAAAACGTGACTTTCCAAATAGATTTTTGAGTCTTAGATCACAAATAATTTGACTCTTCTGAATAGGATCCTCAAGATTGTTTCTCTCTATGTAATCAAGCAACAGCAATTGGACATCAAATTGTGATATCGGTGATGTATCACCATTCTTCATTAGGGCAACAAACTCCAGGAGGGCTTCGGAGGCCCATTCAGTATGATTACAGCTTCCTGAATTGTATGGGTCTCTGTCTTTTGGCTCATCTGTATCTTTGGCAATGCTTGGATTATCTCCATTTTTCACGGGCTTGTCAGTGGCTTTGCTAATGCCTGGCTCACCAGTGCCTTCAATGCTTGGCTCATAAGTAGTATTGTCATTTTTGGGTTCCTTCCTATGGTGTGGCCCATCTTCCCCCTTGTTGCTATTTAGCTTCTCAATGTGATTATGAATGTTTGATTCTGCTGTGTTAAACCTATGATTCTGTGGCAGACTAATCTCTTCCTGAAGTTTAGTCAACTCAAGTTCAGAACTTCTGTTAGGAATAGAAACTTTTCCATCAACTGCGGTATCATGAACATTACTCAAGTGTGGGTTGCAAACAACTGGAGGCACACTTTTCCAAGGTTTTTTAGCTTTTATGAGCTCATTTATAGTTAATGATAACTTCTCTTTCAACAGTACCCAATACATCTTGAAGAGATACTCCCAGCTAGTTTGGTCATCAAAATCTACTTGAACCTGCATAATTTAATTCCAGCGCTGTCAGCACGAGATATGAAATCAATACATGTCCATGGGCAAGAAAGTAATACTTCAAGTTAGAGAACAATTCGTAAGTACATTCTAACTTTAGACCAAATTTCTTAATCTAATACTACTTAGCATGGGATAATTATCCATGGAGTCAAAAATGGCATCAAGTTTTCCAGCTCAATGTTTCATTTATACATATCAAATAACATTTTTGGATGTTCGCCAAAAGAGTGGGTCCTATTATGACAATTTTCAACTGAAGACCAGATCCTTTAGAGAACATAAATGGCATTAATGCAACTCCAGCAGCACAAATTTAAGCCACGTATCCAAACCGAATGTTTAAATGGAATAGATATTTTTCCTTTAATTTCTTTTCTATTGTAAATGGCACGATTTGAGAAGAATGGATTTTGACACCGCCACCAAAAATTTCTAACAACCAAAATCCTGAACTGTTGAGCCACTAGATTTATTAATCATCAAATGATTGCCCTCAAGAACTTCAATCGACGGTGACAGGTGCAATCTATAACACTTTCTGCATTACAGTTTAGAGGGAAAGGTCGCCCCAGTTCACAGAAAGGCTTCATGAGTCACTCAACAAAGCTCTATATTTTGGCACGTTCAAACATGTGTCAGACTGTAGACAAGCAGAAATGAATCAATTTAACTTAATTTAGCAAAGGTTCCTCAACAAGTTGCTCTTGTTCTCTCAGTAAACAGATAGTGGGGAAAGTCTGAGTGGATTACTTGTGAATTTACAATAAATGAACATAGTGAGATTTCTTTCATTTTTTGGAATTCACGTAACAACAGCTTATAAGTCAGTTCCGAGAAAGACATTTAAGAATGGCCTCAATTCAGAAGCAAACTATTATCTAATTTGGAGTCTGAAAGCTTAAATCCACCATTTGATATCAAGTGGAGAAATACGGTCAACAGCTGGCTTGTAACTGATGGAACTTCTTAGAAGCTAGTAGCGCTTTTACTTAAAAAACTTTGAAATAATTGATGTTGCAGAAAGGAAGGGGAGAAAACAACTGAATTCCTGCACTTCAATGCTTCATTCCAGATCGACCTAACCTTAGTTGCACAGGTATAATTTATGGAAAAGCACAGGAAAGACAAATTCCCCTACTTAGTAATACAGGATGAAAGAGAAAAATCTAAATACATAACAGATGGAGCATAAAAATATCTCAAGCTGGACTCATGATAACAACACGGAGAACTCCAGAAAGAAATTATTATAATGCATCAAAATAAAGTGTGCATACCGAGTCGTCGTTTGCTTGGTCTTTATTTTCAATCAGCACGATAGTCTTCATGCACGTTGTGCAAAAGCCTTTGTTTCCTCTAACACGTACGTAATCTGCATTTTTAGTGCATCCCTTGCACAATGAATAGGTGCAAGTGTAGCACATGTAGTGAGAAGCCTTCCGACACACACTACATATGTGCCAGCCTGAAAGCAAGAGCCGTAAGAATATAAATATGCAGCATGGCATCCAATAATACATCAGGTAACTACTTTGCGTCAATGTACTAGATATAGCCTCATGACCAAGCTTAAGATTTATGATAACTCACATGCAAGACTACCAAATGATAAGATAGAACGACGAAATTAGTAAAACAACAGTATGGTTGAGAAAATAAACCTAGTCCGACACATAATCTCTGCATTTCAGCCAAAAAAATCAAGAAATTAAGCTTTATGCATGCTTCATGAATTCAACAAGCATCTAGCACATCTTTGCTAGTTCTGGTACCAAACATAGTTCTGTGAATCGCCACTGAGAAACTTGAGTCTGAATTCCCATCATAAAAAACAAGAAATGCGCTCAAACAGATTGAAAGGGCAGACATACCGCAATTCCACTTGGCTTTTGACTTAAAAAAAGCTTCGTCTCGCTTAATACACGCCGGATGATACGCCTTTGGACAGCCCCTTTGAATCAACAATAAACTCCGAAGTTAACATTCTAAACATACTTCCTTTCGTGCTACTTGAGATGACAGTGAAGTAAAAAGTTTCTTAACAGAAAGCAAGAAGGTAATGGTAACGAGTTGAATCGTCATGAAATTTGGATATATAAAGTATATTTCAGAAGAATTATACTCACTTGCGGTCGCAAAGCACGAGACTGCCCCATCGAAGCAAATGAAGCAAACATCTTCCTCCTCTTCCTCCTGTTTATTCCTCTTTGCTGGAGGGGCTTTGCTGCCAGCTGCCCCTTGGGCGGTCTTCCTCTCTTCCTCTTCTCAACAGCGCCGATCACCTGACCCACCGCCGCTGGAGGCAGATTCGGCGCCGCAGACGGCCGAGCATCTCCAGAAACCTCCAAAGGAGCTCCAAGCAGCTGAGATTCACTCACTTTCCCAGGAATCTCCGGCGAAGAAACGGAATTCTCCAACCTGGGTGTCGGCCCAGTAGAAACATCAGGGTCATCGTCGTCAAAGCCCTGAGTCTGAGCCACCGCAGCCAACAAAGTCTCAATATTCTCCATGAAAACCTAGGAATTCCCAATTCCAAGCAAGATTCGGAACCAACCCAATTCCAGGATCATGTCCCTGGCGTCTATTCAGCAAATCAAGATACCCAATTGGTAAGACAAAGACGCAAGAAGTAAAAGGACGGGGAACAGCAAGACGGATGTGGGTTTTGAGGGGTGAACTTAGTCTTAAAGACTTTATTAGCTGTAGCAATAAAATCGTAAGAGTTTAGAGCAATAAATTTGGGGAAGAAGTGGAAATTGCAAAAACAGCAACCCCACAACCCCACCAAGTGCTTGATGTTATTCGAGAGCAGGAGGACGAAAGACTGAAATGCGGGCAACGGCCATGGGCATGGGGCCAGCAAAGAATTGGGCAACACGTGATTTGGGAATTGGGATTGGGATTGGGAGACTCAACTCAAATTGGTTTCTCTTTCCCTTTTTTTTTCTACTTTTATATAGTGTTAGTGCGAGTAAAAGGTAAGAGGGTTTTCAGTTTTTGTGTGGGGAAACAAGAAAACGACGTGCTTTGAATTATTATTATTATTATAATTGGAGTTTTGGTTGGCCTGACTTCTTCCATCTCTGTTACTTGTTCAGACGCACAAGTGTGAGAGACCTGACGTTGAAGGAGAGAGAGCAGAAGGCCCGGCCCGACTTAGACTTCTCTCTTCAACCTAATTATTTTATGCTTTCATCTTTTTTCATATGCCCATTTCTTTGCTTCCCATTCCAATAACCCTCAAATTTTTTGGCTACTCTTACTCTATCCAAAAAAAAAAAAAAAAGAAAAGAAAAGATTTTACCTCATAAAACTCCACATGCTCCATACAAACTATGCTGGTCAAGGTATTTATTTGCGCCACGTCACCTCAATTTATTGTGGTTTACTGATTATGGACAAACATTATCAACCTCAAAATATGGATTTGAATTCTTTTTAGGTCATAATTAAGCTTACACTCTAACTTCGTGTTGATTTTTATGAAGTTAATGTCTTTTCTTTTTATAATAATAAATTAGTTATAAATAAACATCTGATTGGCCAATATACAAAGCACAAACACAATCCTTTCTAAATTTTCTGTACTTGTTATTTTCGTTTTTTTAATTATGTGACTGGAAAGGTAAAAAGAATTACTTCTACATGTATATGTCGAGTTATAATATGTACCTTATTTATTCACAAGGTTTTATTTTCATCATCATTTCTTACTTTTATACTCATTGCATGTGGAAAGAATTCGTTTATTTAATGGCGGTGATCATGTGGGAGAACATGTTGGATCAACTAAGAATTCCCTAAAATAATTCAACATATAATACATCATCGATTCTCAACAAGAGATTCAACTTGATTGCAAAATCGAAGTTCATTTAAGTTGTGCATTGAAATAATTAACAACAAGCTTATGATCATAACTATAGAACATTTGTATCACATGCAGCAATATTGTTATATTACGGCACAAATTTAGTTTTAATTACATATTACTTTTAAAGATCCTCCCATACTTTTGAATTGATTTATCAAATGTGGTAAATAACTCATGAATTATGTAAAAAGAAATAAATAAATATTACCTTGACACATCATATTTACTTAATCATCGTTTTCATTAAATGTAATAATTCTTAGATATGAGACGAAGAAATTTAAAAGTATAAATTACTTTATCTTAATTTTACTACAAAATAACATGAAATAGTAACGTGAGCAGAATAAGAAACGAAAAGAGAGAGTGTAGGGAGTGGTAAAATAGTCCAATCATTGAATGGCATGAGGATTGAGGAGACAGACAAAAGAATGGACAATGACAGTTCTACCAAAAAAAAAAAAAATTTTGCATTAATCAACTTTTCTGGAGCTACTAAGCTCTAGCTAGCTGTATAAATTATCACCACAAACGAACCAAAAATATTTCATTCATATTTTATTTTCAAGTAGCATAATCATGATTTGATGCATTGAGATTAGATGGTCTGGCCAAAATGTTGTCTGCAAATTAACGCCACATCTTGCTTCAAATTAACTTTCTTTTTTTAATTTAACCTTTTAATAATTTTTAATAATGTTGCAGGAAATCATAGTAGTACTTATATTTAGATATTTTTTAAGTGATAAAAAAGAATAATAATCATAGTTCTTATAGTTGTTCTTTTGGCACAATGTTTTACCAGATACATGATAACATAGTTAGAGCATTACATTACTAACTTTTACGGTTCTTATTGAATTTGTCTAAAGAATTGTTTGCTTTTGATTTTATTTGAAGAACAAATTACTTTTGAGTCCGTGATATTTAAATGAAAACTCTATTATTTAAATATTCAGTATTGTTTTCAATATTTCTTCTAATGATATAATTGTTCTTAGTGATATATATTACGCAAAACTTATCCAACTATTGCAAGAAAAATTGGAACTCCCAAGAAAAATAAGACACCGGCCAAACCCATGGTATAAGCTCACAATCCAGTTATCATAATCTTATAGAAAACTTTATTTTTCTCTAAAGATGATCCTCCTTCCTAATGATATATAGGAGGCCACGTTTTCCTTCGTATTTATGATAAATTATCAAGAGTGACTATCGAAACCAACTCCTCATTCGTCTTTACTATATTTGACAAATCACGCGACAATGATTCATCAATTACACTTTTACATGATGATTCGATCCTCTTCATCCCAACTTGCGATTAATGCGAATGACTTTCATCAAACTTGGTAAATCTTGCCACATTACTTGCATAATTATTTATTTTTTCTAAACTTCATTTGGAAAATGAAAATAGAGTAGAATTAATTTTTTTGAGAATTTAATACTTCCAAATCCATCGTACTTTTAATGCAGGCTGGTAACCGTAGTAGTTTAGTTTGGTGCATATTATGAGGATGATTATTTACCGGCAGCTTTTAATTATGGCTTATGATTTGATTATGCTCTAACTCTATATAATTTAATTGGTTGATTCAAATGAAATACAAGAAATAATCCATGTCAGTTTAGGAGCAATATGGCGTACCTCTGCAACGCATTTATTGGAATCGTATTTCTTTTTCCTTTTTGTAAAAAGTGCTAATTGGAAGCCACAAGTTTAGGCAGATATGCCTGAAAAAGGTTAGCGTGTGGGGCTTTCTAATGACATGTGCCTCCCAACCTAATTATGCCATAATCAAGAGTCAACACAGCTTAATCATACTACAATTTTATTCAAAATGCACCTCTGCTTGGGATGTATGCAAACCATTTCAAATAACTTTCTTATCCGTTTATTACTGAAAATTATTTTTTAATTTTTAATTTTTACTGTTAAACTATCTAAATTTAATTTATTTGAATAAAAAATTAACTTCTGCAACTTATTATTAAAATTATGGATATTAATTTTTTTCATAAATATTTCAACTTCAATTTATTTTTTCACTTTTATTTATTATAAAATATTCTCATTTTCATTAATGCTTAACCCATAATATTTTTTTTACAACTTATCCCACCGCTACAAACACCCTCAATATAATATTGGCATACTCATGACTACCAATGTTATGTATTACTTTAGAAAAAAAATATTTATTTTTAATCTTTTTGAAATTGCAATTAATTATTACAACAATTCATTTGAATCGATAATACCCTATTTCAATGGTAAATATGAAAGACCATTGTGATAAGATTGTGCGTTTGACTATCATGAATATGGATATATGTCCACTTTTATAATTTAATTTTGTATCTATTTATCATTTGAATATATTTTTTTAATTTGAAATCTTATATATTCAATATCTAATATTTAAATATATTAAATAATTTAAGAAATTCATTGTATAAAATATTTCCTTCATAATTAACAATTGAGGACTTAAACATTCAAGCGGGTAATTTTGTAGGAGCTCAAAAATTATCTCCGAAAATTTGCCAAATACAAATACATATACATATATATATATATATATATATTTTTTGTATTTACGTCCCTTAATTTAGGACATTTTTAAGGTCCCCAACATATTTCACAGGGGCCCCTAAAAAAATAAAAAATTCCATAGGGCAATTTCGTCAATCCGCTATCTTGCTGTGATCAAGTGGGCAAATATAAATAAAGGGGGATAAAATCAAATCTTTGCTTCTACAGCCAAAATAACTCCATCTACACATTCTAATCCCACCGATTCGATTACTCCATAATTCCATCATTCAATAAAATTTTCAATTTTCAGCTTAAACCCATTTTTCTTTGAGAATTTCCCTGTCATCTTAATCCCATCAGCAGTTCAATCCGATCCCTATTCGATTAGAAGAGCATTAGAAGATGCAGAGAAGTAGACGTAGGTGCGAGGGCACTGCCATGGGCTGCATCGTGCTCGATCTTCGTCCTGGCCTCGGCCTCGCCCTTTCTCTCTCTAGGTAAACCTATAGTAATCCGTTATTTTTCCGTGTTTGGATCATGTGTGAGTGGAATTGTTTGTTTGTTGTTTGTTTTTTTTTTTTTTTTAACATAAAACTAGAATATGAATTGATTGGAATTAAGGATTTGAGTCAAATTCACCACTCTTTTGGGTTTCCGCCTCTGTTGATCCTCCAATCATGGGGCATTCCTTTTTTTTTTTCTTATTCTGTTTGATATTCTTTTTTGGGTTGTGTTAGAATTTAATGAACTAATTAAGATTTATCGTTATTTTTGTTATTCATAAATGTATTTCTCTTTTAGGGAAAATTGTGTATTGGTATCTTGTTGATAATTTTGTTTACTTTGAATTTCAGGGATGCCGATATGCGAAAGAAGCCTTTTGCTCACATAGAGCAGCAGCCCAACGTTTATGATGTTGTTCATGTCAAGTACTATGACGAGGTATGCATAGGGTTCATTTAGTTTAAAATGGCCTTCTAGGTTATACAATGTTCTTTAGGGTTCATCAGTCTCAGCATGCATGCCCTTTTGAAAATTGTCTCATTCTTCTATGATTACGATACTTGACTGGTAATAACATTTGGATCCTGAATAAATTCCACTTGTGGAGTTTGTTTTTCTTGAAGATAGGCTTTTTCACGTCTTTGATTGCATCCAAGCCTTTAAGGTTGTCGTCATATTGTCCGCCGCTATCGTTTGGATAGAGGTTCGGTCAAATCATATCGCCGCCTCTATTGATTAGCTTTTGTTTGGCATTATACCTAATGAATACTCACACTTAGTGTCCTGTGGAGGCTGTCCGACCCTTTTTCGATGCTTGTATGTCATACACGATGTTTTGAATTATTTTTTTGGCTTTTGTCGTTTCTAATTCAAGGGTCTAATTTTGTTATTCTTTTTTTTTCATGACATAAAAAGATCCTGGACTGTTGTGCGTGTGTCTGTAACCTTGTTAATGCAGGGAGTGTGTGACTTCTCAACTTAGCAAAGCTCGCAATTTCGCATTTCTTGGTATCATATGCCTACATTGTTCAATGATTTGAAGTGTGCCTCGTGAAAGAATTAAGCACTCTCTTATGCTTATTCCTGTTGATCTGTTCAGGGAGCCCCTGAAACTTGACATTGTTATTAGCTTCCCTGACCATGGTTTTCATCTTAGGTTTGATCCTTGGTCACAGGTACTTTTCTTAAGATGATTCCCAGGTTTTTATTTAAAAGATTACTCTTTCTTAAATCTTAAAAAATCAAAATTTGAATATCTTGCGAACAGAGATTTCAGTTATGCTGTTGGCGCAAATGCACACAAACATTCATGCTCAATGAAATAAATTTGGCTGTTCTCATATATGACCTCCTTTATTTTGATTTTGCTCTATATCAGAGGCTGCGCCTTATAGAAATTTTTGATGTCAAACGGCTTCAGATGCGGTATGCTACTGCCTTGATCGGGTAGGATCTTGTGCCTCTACCATTGAAACTTTTATCTTTATGTTAAAGAATTGTCTCACCAATACTGTCGTGCTCCAGTGGACCATCTACTCTTGCAACATTGTAAAGCCTGTCTAGTGCTCTTTTTGGGCCAACATATCCTGAATTATGACAAAGTAAAGGGGTTTTACACTCTATTTACCAGATGTTTGTTGATACATCTATCTAGAACAAATAGTCTTTGAATCTTCTACCTGATTTTATCTATTGGCAATATTCATGGCTGTATTTTGCAGGCGCTTGTTCCTTTGCTGTTTCCTATACCCTCCACAATATGCAGAGTGCGTCATGACCGTTGAAGGTATTCAATTTTTAATAACCTCTGCATTGGACAAAATCCTCTACTCCTGGTGCCTAACATGTCTTACGGCTGTCATCTTTGCCAGCTGAACTGCCCTTGGAGTTTCCTGATGCGGCACAACTCCAGTTACGTTGAAACCGTGTCTCAGTATATGATTTCTTCTACAGACAGTAAAGGTTCGGTTGTAGGCTCTTCACTGGCCAAGGCATGTGTACCTCCATTGACGTGGCAGCCTTTACTGGAAGAAGTGCAAGTGAAGGTTCAATAATTTATTGTCTTTGTCTGTAGCTTGAGAACTAGTATCTATTCCGAAATAGTTCCTAACAATAATTTCGCTCGAGGATTAACCTCTGACATGCATAAATTTCCACATCTTATCACCTGTTAGCATTTATGCTACAATCTTCTTTATACATAGGAAAAAAGTGAAGTTTCAGATAACCTAGAAC